>JADDOH010013494.1:0-69649 GCA_016648135.1 Agrypnia vestita | reverse complement strand
GAAATAGTTGAAATAATTAACAATAACCAACTATATTATAATACCTACCAGCTGCAGCCCTTCAAAAATGAAAGAACATTGAGAATGTTCTAAGGTTTTCACGGCCACTCAGAATCTTCTGGTTTGTGTCTTCTGATCAGCCTTGATGATGGACCCTGCAATGAGATCCGAATCGTCGGCCGTAAATGTCGTAAAAACACGGCATAATAGCCCAGAAGACACAAACAAGAAGAAAGAACACTGGTTCGCGTTTTTGCTAAGCCTTAGTATATATTTATAGTTCAAGCCCCATCTCCGGCCGTTTAATTTCGTTTTTTTGGTCGTGATTTCGAACGAAATTACGGACGCGACATGAAGTTACGGGGACAGACAGGCAGACGGACGGACAGAAAATGAAATTATTATGTTTGTTGAATAAGCAAGGAGAGGACGGTTAAGAAAATATATGAAGCGAGTGTTGAGCAGAAAATGTATGAGCGAAAAGGGTGAACGAGCAAGATCTGATCTGACATCAGTAAACCAAACCCTGTTAAACGCTTCAACTACCGAATAACGTCCTTGAGAAGATGTGTGATTGAATCCAAATTATTATGCCATTATAGAAGAATGTTCAATCCGCTCTGCCTAACCTTGCGGAGAAACGACATGACGGTTAGTTTAACTGTGTTTCCCGTTTCTTTGCATTTTTTTATTCTCTAACTCATCACTCTAATCCCAACTGTTCTTGTAAACGTTAGTCATTAAGTAAATCAAATCGAATATCAAAAATTCATTCGCCGTAATACAAATGAAACAAAACGAATAAAACCTTGTAAAAAATTCTAGTACAAATATCTGCAAACTTTGAAGTCTCTTATCTCCACTATTGATATTAAGACATTGTTGCTTGAATATTTTCGACTTACAATTTAGGCTGTAAAGTATTGGTATTGAAATCGATATACGTTTAAAATCAATCAAAGTAGTTTATACAAAGACTAGCTGTGCCCGCGCGGCTTCGCACGCGTAGATTTTGAGTACACTGTTTGGATCGTCATAGAACATTCGCGAACCTTCTAGAACATTATCTTCCAGAACTTTCAAGAAATTTATCGAATGTACAGGAACCTTCTAGACACACCGACATATTCCGCCACTCAGTTTAGAACTTTATAGAACTTTCGGGAATTTTCTAGAACCTCCTCCTTCCAGAACTTTTTAGAGCAGGTTTTTCCGGAACCATCTAGACTCACCGACACAGTCGGCACGCCTATTTTGAAACAATCTGAAGCATTTGCGGCTTTCCCACAACACCACGATAACCACCGTTGGGTGGTTGTGGCTGGTTGTGGAGAAAACTTGGCGGATAGGGAAACACGGGTTTCTTTTTTTATATATATATACATATATATAATCAACATATATATATATATATATATTGATTATGAAATTAATAATTAACCTGAACAGTCTTGTCAACCTATTTTAATTATTTTTTAATAAAATAAAATGTTGACATTCAGTCTTCACATTTTTGCGTTACGCAAAGCTTGCTGAGGGGAACCTTTAATTGGCTTTGTAACTAATTAGACGCAAATTTCGTTAAGAGTTCAAGGTACCAGGCAACCACACCAGCATACTAAATTTAATCCTATTTTCGTAGTACAAGGTGCTTAAATCTTGTTGAATATTTTAGGAAATTTTAATATTTTCAAATGACATAAGTAATACCTTCATCTAGTGCTTGTCCACTTAATGAGAGTTTTATTTGTCGCAGTTCAAAGTGTATTGTACATATTCGATATAAGTTACCTCAATGATAATTCAACATTTTAAAGAAAATAAGTCAAAAGTATTGAAAATCAATACTTTAATGTTAGATTGCGGCCTACGATGTGGGTCGAAAATATTTAAGCAACAACTTTTTGTGGAGGTAATGTCCGCATAGCGTCAGCAATCCTACCAGCAGGGGAATTCCATCGTGGCTGGGAGCGTTGACCAGATGATGTAGTTATCGCGAGGGTTCACATAGCGTCAGCAGTCCGTTGTCCATTAGTTTCCATTGTCTTTCTTTCCATTTGCTGATATAAGTACTTGCAGTCGTGAACCAGACATTCAAAATCCATCGGCCAGCGATAAGGTTTCCCGACTGGGAGGGGAAAGAATATAGAGTCAGGAGGTTATATAAACGGTATTCATCGACATTGCGTCAGTCGGCCAACGAAAAAAAAAAACGACTTCAAAGCTTGTTTTTTCCAATATATTTTTTTTTTATTTTTTGTAAATCGTTGGAGTAATTCAAATATTAAAAATCTTTCGCTTGAATGAAATAATAGTTTTTTGCAAGGTTTTTATTATTTTATTTGACTTGTATTAAATCGAATGGATTTTTGATCTCCGATAGGTACTATTTAGTACTTAGAAGTCCTTTTGCAGAAAATATGTCAGAAATATAGAAAAAAAAGCAAATTTTTATTAACTATTGATATAAGGATATTGTTGCTGACACATTCTCGACTAATAATGTAGGCAGGAATCTATCTGTAAAGTATTGTGAACTAGCTCTGTTACATCCTGTATATCAAACATCGGCGTTTCCATCTAAATATAATAATATCGTTGTCTGTCGGTCCGTAACGTAACTTGCTGGAATCACAACTTTAGATAATTAGATTGTGACACGCAATTAGCGCGCAGCTTAACATACTAGGGTCGTATCGTCAAATTACACGGTATTGTCATTTTTATATTATTATTTTATTATATAAATATTTTTTATTCATGAATTTTCAGCTTCAAAATCCTGCAATTATTACGTCCCGTGATTTTTCACGCGTGTACGGCTAGTTAGACTATAGCCTAAACTGAAACCCAACCATTTTTTTCTAATAGGAATTAGAAATCGGCTAGGTCTTTTTATTACGCTACGGTAATAAATGTTTAAAAGAAATTTAAAAATGTCTACGAGCAAACACAACAAAGCCTATGTTTCATAATACATTTCAAACATCTATAAAATGCACTTAGGCTCTGACTTCTTTGCCCTATCCATTCAACGGACGTTGTCTATAATTTTGGCTATCATCGTTTTATTTACCGCAGCCCGAAAAAGCTCTACCGTAGACTGGCCAAACCATTATCTCAAGTTTTTCAGTCATGACGTTCTCCTTCTTCCAGAATCTCGACTTCCGGCAATCTTAGCCAACATTTAGATATATAAGATCTCGTACATTTCTGGATGTCATCACACGTCTGAGATATTGAAGTTTTTGGATTTTTCTTGTTTTAATAACTTATTTTTGTGAAATGATACAAGTGATCACAAGACAAAGCGTTTAAAAAGTAGACAGACAAATATTCGTAGCAAACCCTGGTTTAGTAATAAAAAGCTTTCCAAAAGAACTATCTCCATAATCTCTAGAATGAGAATTGGCCGTTGTCTGGTAGCTGCTCATTTGTCCAGACTGAACATAGTGGACAATCCGATATGTGAGTGTGGTTCGGAGGAGGAGACTTTTGATCACATGTTTTTTGCCTGCTCATTGCGGAACTCTACAATGAGCTGATCGAGGCTAAATTTCAACTCCCAACCAATATTTGCCATCTTCTTGCTACGAACTTACCTAGTCTGATAGCGATAATATGAAAATTCTTGTTATTAAATGACATAAATATATAATTAATCATACCCTTTCTTAGAAACATCTCATATATAACTTGCAAATTGGCACAAATTGCTCTTTAATGGCGGATTGCCTAATTTTAAGAAGAAGAAGAATAACTTATTTTTATTTATTCATCCGAGCCATAACTTCATTCGTAACTCTGTCCATCCAGCTTATTTTGAGAATTCTTCTGTGGATCCACATCTCAAATGCTTCAGATCGCCTTATCGATTCATCGGTAAGCGTCTTTGCTTCTTTTCCGTAAAATAATATCGAAAACACGTACTATCTGACCATTCGCATTCGTAATTGAAGGTCAAAATCATGACTACAGAATATATTTTTCATGCGGATATAGGTTTCATACGGATGCCGCATTTGATTTCAGCAGAAAGAATCCATCTTTCATTTACATTGCGGCCCAAGTATTTTATTTTATTTATTTATGGGAAAGATTAAATATTACACATGAATATTTAATCTTACAAGTTTCCACAGAATTAACATGTTATGTTATTAACATATAATAACAATAACTTAAGTTATACAAAAAATAAAAAACTGAAAAGTGTACAATAACCAAGATAAGTATTTTACAGTTGTCTCAACTCTATGATCTCAAGCTTCGTCTCTACGAAGTTTTTTATATGGGAAAGTAGGTGTGGAAGTCTATTGGGTGTTTATAGGATATTCATCTACATAAGTGATCACTTTACACATTTAATGTTTTATATACATATGTCAATTTAGCACACCTTGTTTTTATTTCCTTCCGTGAATAAAACCCAGCATTGTGTTCCTGAAAAATTTACTAATACTGAAAATATTCTGAAATAGTACAATAGTTAGTATCTTCTTTAATTTTGTTCTAACAATATAAAGACTTTCACTATCATTGATGAGTATGGATGTATAATTTAATTGTTATATAATATTGTGAAATAGTATACAATAGTTACAGGTCAACCACAATCAATAGACCAAGTATTTTATATTTCTCTCATTTCTATGATCTCAAGCTTCGTCTCTACGAAGCTTTTTATATGGGAAAGTAGGTGTGGAATTCTATTGGGTGTTTATAGGATATTCATCTACATAAGTGATCACTACACATTTAATATTTTATATACATATGTCAACTTAGCACACCTTGCTTTTATTTCCTTCCGTGAATAAAACCCAGCATTGTGTTCCTGAAAAATTTACTAATACTGAAAATATTCTGAAATAGTATACAATAATTAGTATCTTCTTTAATTTCGTTCTAACAATATAAAGACTTTCACTATCATTGATGAGTATGGATGTATAATTTAATTGTTATATAATATTGTGAAATAGTATACAATAGTTACAGGTCAACCACAATCAATAGACCAAGTATTTTATATTTCTCTCATTTCTATGATCTCAAGCTTCGTCTCTACGAAGCTTTTTATATGGGAAAGTAGGTGTGGAATTCTATTGGGTATTTATAGGATATTCATCTACATAAGTGATCACTACACATTTAATATTTTATATACATATGTCAACTTAGCACACCTTGCTTTTATTTCCTTCCGTGAATAAAACCCAGCATTGTGTTCCTGAAAAATTTACTAATACTGAAAATATTCTGAAATAGTATACAATAATTAGTATCTTCTTTAATTTCGTTCTAACAATATAAAGACTTTCACTATCATTGATGAGTATGGATGTATAATTTAATTATTATATAATATTGTGAAATAGTATACAATAGTTACAGGTCGACCACAATCAATCGACCATTCCCTAGCTTTGTCCGGTAAGAAGAAAGCGGGGGAAAGTTGCCTGGCAAGCCCGTATTACAATCCTCAATATGATATTCCGAATAAATATATATTTTTTAGTTTAAAAAAGATTACTTACTTACCAGAAAAACTTTTTCTGTGTTCATTTTCTGCATCGTAACAGCACACATATTTTTTGCGCACATTAGTACCTTCTCGAATTTCGTTCTAACAATATAAAGATTTTCACTATCATTAATGAGTATGGATGTATAATTTAATCTGAGAGTACTGTTTTTTCCTAATTTAACAAGAAGCTCGCCGGCTTTTGTCAAATTTAACAAAGGTCTCGCGTGTGTCTTCCAGCCAACCATTGCAATCAATAATCCAACATCTTTATATACTGTAAAGATTAGGGACAATGTAAGATTATTGTTTGTGTTCGATTAAGCAAACAAGCTTATATGTAGACCCTGGTGTTATTTTGTTTGTTTATATCACTGTGCTAAACAGTAATACACACAATGGACGTCTAATCGATGTTTAAAGCCTTAATAGTTTGTACTTCCGTCTACTGAACACACAACAAAACACATTTAGCCTTCTCCGTCTGGACCCGGATCTCAGCGATTCCCGAAATGTGCAAAGAGAATTGTATTCTGTAATTTTGGTCTCGATTCGGAGAGTGATTAGGGATCTGAGCGCAATGATAGTAGGTATATGTAGGTACGTATTTATTACCTGAATTATTCCTCCCTAATCATGAACTCGCTCCGACGGTGATCGAAATGCGTGTGTGGTAGTGATGGGTCCGCTCTGTACTCACTACTACAATGTAGTACTACATTACATCGAAGTGTACACTTCACACTACAAACTACACACACTTCAAAGTTATTGAAAGTATGTACTTCAAATTGTACATTGTTTATGTGAAATTCCGAAGTCGATGTAGATAAATGAAGAAATTTTTGGAAATCGAAACAACCCCCTCCCCCTCTATGATTTGAAAAAATTGTGGGATTGAACGAAGAAATCTTTTTGGCGACCTTTTTTTTCCGGTGATTTTTTTATTTTTTATTTTTAGTTACCGAACTTTTTATTTGGGATAAAATATTGATATTGTATTATAATACTACAATTACTTTATTAGTATTACAATTTTGTAGTACAATTACTTCACTTCATTAGTATTACAATTTCGTAGTACTACAATTAGTTCACTTCATGTACTTTTTACTACAAATGTAGTGTTCACTTTGTAGTCTTCAAACTGGTGAACGTGGGTGTGTTGTAGTCTTCATTTTGAAATGTAGTTTTTCCCTTCGTTAGTGTGTGGCGCCGCGCGTCGCTCCCGCCGATCGGACCGCGAGGTGCGAGCGAGACCGGTGGTCATCCGTCTCACAAATAAGTTCTGAAATTTTATCTTTTTTGGAATTCGAGGATGATATATTATGCGCCTTGTCAGAAAAAAGCAAGCATGGTAATTGAGAGGGGCGAGGTACTGAATGTGTTCGCCAAAATTCTGTGTATTAAATAAATTCAAATCAACTTATCTCTCTTAGTCCATGTGCCCATGACAGAGCATCGTAGTCTTTTAATCAGCTTCAACAGTTAAATTGGCATACTCAATAGCTTGCTAACTCTACTAATTATATTCATTGGATATTTTTTATTTATGTATATTTTTATATGTACTTTATTCCTACGTTCCGGAATACTCCCATTTTCTCATGTATGCTGAATTTTGCATTATATTCATTATTGCAGAGTTTTACTTTAGAGGAGATTTCTTCATTCAATTTTTTACACTTTGGTTGAAATTTCAACAGTTTAGGAGATAAGCGACATCAAAGTTTGAATTTTTTTCAATATTCCTGACTTATATTTTGTAGAACGTTCGACTATCATGAAAGTAATTTATATAGATTTTTCAAAATTCATTCGCTTTGATATAAGTCAAATAAAACGATTAAAACCCTACAAAAAAAATATATTTCAATTTCTTTTTCTTTTACAATATATTTTTTCGTCATACCTTTGACTTCAAATTGTTAATACTCTATAACACATGAAATAAAATTACAAATAAATGTGCAAGGGAAAATATTTTTTATCCTTGACCGACACTCAACTGTCGTTCACCCAATTGAACATCGCCCAATTGACCATCGCCTTATTAAACGTTGCCTAATTGACGGTCTCCCTATTGAATGTCACCCATTGTGATCGCCCAATTGACCGTTGCCCAATTAACCGTTGCCCAATTAACCGTTGCCCAATTAACCGTCTCCCTTTTGAACGTCACCTATTGTGAATTGCCCAATTGACCGTCTCCCTATTGAACGTCATTTATTGTGAATTTCCCAATTGACCATCTCCCTATTGAACGTCACCCATTGTGAATCGCTCGATTGACCGTCGCCCAATTGGTCGTCATCCTATTGAACGTCACCCATTGTGTATCGCCCAATTAACCGTTGCCCAATTAACCGTTGCCCAATTAACCGCCTCCTTATTGAACGTCACCTATTGTGAATTTCCCAATTGACCATTTACCTATTGAACGTCACCTATTGTGAATTGACCAATTGACCATCTCCCTATTGAACGTCACCTATTGTGAATTGACCAATTGACCGTCTCCCTATTGAACGTCATCCATTGTGTATCGCCCAATTAACCGCCTCCCTATTGAACGTTACCTATTGTGAATTGCCCAATTGATCATTTCCCTATTGAACGTCACCTATTGTGTATCGCTCAATAAACCGCCCCCCTATTGAACGTCACCTATTGTGAATCGCTCAATAAACCGCCCCCCTATTGAACGTCACCTATTGTGAATTGCCCAATTGACCATTTCCCTATTAAACATCACCTATTGTGAATTGACCAATTGACCGTCTCCCTATTGAACGTCACCCATTGAAGATCGCCCAATTGAATGTCGCTCAATTGACCGTTGCCCGGTTGACTGTCTCCCTATGGAACTTCACCCGTTGCAAATCGCCCGATTATTATCACCTAATTATCGCCTAATTACCGTTGCGCGTACGTGCAGCTTACAGCGAACACTGTCAGCCATCCGCGCCGGGATTCGGGAATTGCCTCTCCGGATATAATTCGTCTCGGGTCCCGCATCCGTTTCACTCGTCCGCTCCAACAAATCTGTCGGGGTGGGTGGGAGGGTGGGGGGGAGGGTGGCCATCTTTGATGTTGTGAGTGGCCGCTCCGATCCTGAAAGCTCTCGACAAAATATCCCGAAATTTGAGCTCGGCCCGAGCACAAAGTACCGCGACCCGCGACCCGCGCCACAAACTTCGCCTTCATGTCTGGGAGCACTAACGACGAGGAAAACATCGTGTATTGTATAGTGGATTCACAAAATAGATAATACCCTTTCTACAAAATTAATTCAATTGCTACTTAGGGTAAAGTATACATTTTTCCGGCGCTTTTTCACTTTAAAGTAAAAAATAGAAAATACATCCCTTCGTGTAATCCATAGAGACCCTCGTGGTAAAAGTTAATTTTTTATTCATCATTCATCTATGGTCTATTGAAAGAATATATATTTTTATAACTTACATACATAGATTTGTTTAATGTTTAGATTATGTCATAGCTAGGGAATGAAAAAAATAGAGGAGCGTGTGCCTACTCATGCACGTGCGCTAGAAGTTATACTTATTTGGCGTGATTTTTGATAATGGATATTTACCTATTGGTTAAAAATGTTTATTAATACTATAATACAATGTTGAGGGACATTATAGAAAACCTTTAATTAAATTAAATTATTAATATTTGTTTTCGAAGGGCTACAAATGTAACTACTCCGCTACTCTGCTGAACTGAAACTGACTGCTATATATATGATAACTGAAAGCTAAAATAAGAGATAAATTTCTTCGAATCGACATCTCGCAACGATTCTAGGACATTTATCGCCGCAGTATCGCAGAAATATGGCACGACAAATAATAAAAAAACGTGTGTTTTTTCAAAAAAAAGTTTAATTACATGCCCAAATTCATGTTTTAACGATTTTTGGCCTAAAACGGTTCCGTAGTCAAAAAGTTGAAAATTATACAACTTTGACAGCCGCATTGAATGTCGAATTATTGAACGTGTTTTTCGTTTTGAAAGGGAATATCTGATAATACTTAATATCATAATTCAATACATAGTCCTAATGCTCAATCCAATCAATATCGATCATTCGTCAGCTTTTGAGTTGAGCATCTTTGTGATTGGTACTCGATTCAAGATGGTCGACAAACATTGTTTGTTTATATTGCTAGAAAATAATTTCAAGTAAATAAATTTTTGACAGTTTAATGGTTGCGCGCGCATTTTATTTAGGTACACGCTGTTTCCACTACATGCTGCTTCCCGCTACACACATTTCCGCTACAATGCGCGCACGCTGCGCCTGCGCAACTTCCGTTACAATAAAATTTACCCTAAATGCGTCAAAAGAAGATAACTTCAACAATATTTATTACACTTATGAGAAATGGAAACCAATTTATAATGCCTAAATGTAAAACAACCCAAATGCAGCATCACTATATTTATAAAGCCATTAATTACTACAATAACTTACCTATCGAGATACGATGCATCAGTAACCCTTCAGAGCAAATCAAAAAAATTAAAATATACCTAAAATCAAACTTAAATTCATAAATCATTTAAACCTACAGCTTTTTTCAAAATAACTCCAATATTTTCATTATCAACTTATCTTTTTTACCGTATTAATAAATAACTTGTATATACTACCTATGTATGTATTATAATAAGAACTGTGGCTCCCTCATCAGACTCAAGAGCTTCTCTTCACTGATGAGGTCCTACATGACTATAAAGCATTTTAAAAAAATGTTAATCAAATATCTAAATATATAAGAACTGTATTTGTACTCTATATTAAATAAATAAAAAAAATAAAAACTTAATATTGAAAATTAAGTGGTTAGTTATACTTATAATAAAATGCATTTTTTATTTTTATATTTTTAACTTCTTTTAAATATAAAAATGAAAATATTTTCAAACTGATCTTATTTGCACAAAAAAAATTTTTTTTTCGATGCGCGATATCAAAGAACTTACATCATTTAAGAAGAAAATAAGTAAAATTTTCATTTTACTGGAACTCTGACGCGACGTGATAAATCTCCACCAGACGTGCTCGTCGTAGAGAAGGACCCTTTAGAGACGATACAGAACGTATTTTGAAATAATTTGGTAATAAAAAATATTAACAAGTATAATACAGCGTAAACAATTATAATTTAAATAATTTTAAACGTAAAATGGACGCATCAAAAAAAAAGTATTTGAATGTACAAGATGGTAGAGTTAGAAGGAATTACGCACTATCGAAAACTCTAAAAGTGACTGGGCTCTTCTCGTAAATTCTCGAAATACCGTGATGCGGCATTAATCTATAAAAGGAAACCGGCCAGCTACTGCGCAATTTCAGTGATAAATCAAGAAAGTACCTACCGACAGGTGAAAAGTTTTCTAGTACGGACCTGAGCGATTTGAGTAACGTGAATGAATGTATAAGAGAAACTTTATTCCGAAGATTCTAGAACATATTATGATACTGGATAATTAGTGTGTGAATTATTCTAGAAACTTTTTGAGACTGAATTTAAGACCAGTAAGTACTCTAGTTAAGATCGTGTAAAGCTTTAATTAACTTTAAGTGTTTTATTTGCCTTACACAGCCACGTCGCGGACAGCGTTTTTGGATGCCTCGAGGTGGAGGCCCCTTAAGCTAAATCGAGTTAATAGCCTGGCTTAGGGGATGACTCCCCAATTCTGCCGTCAAAGCCTTGTCGAAATAATATTTCAGGAGCTTCGCCAATAAATTCAGTGTCTGGTGTAGGAATTCTTTCAATTCGCCGCCGGCCTCGCCTGAGACGTGATCTCACTGCAAATACTTGGATTTATTGTGAGATCGGTTTGTGAGTTCGTGTATAATAATAATACGAGTAACAAGACTAGCAGCCGCGCACCCTGAGCTGTATTGTTGAACTACACGCTCGCCGCCATTGTGCTGTGGGTATTTGCTCGGTGTTGTTGGGTATGTGTACCATGAGCTCTTTGTGCACTTTCACATCGTTTCAAGCAATTTTAATGGTGTATATTGTAAAGATCCATCAAAAGAACCATTAGATCCAAATCAGGTAGCTCAAAATTTTTGCTGGTATTAGAAAAATTGGTGTAAATCAACATGAGCACGAACATTAAGCCATATATTCACTAGGGCATAAATAGCGCAATATTCCGCGCGGTGTGTCGCATCAACATCTACGCTCATGCTTCGGGGACAATGACGCGGTCATTTAACGTGTACGCACCGGGACTCACTATCACTTGTCACGGAAATGTCGCCCAAAAGGGTTATGATGATTAGTGCTGCGTATCTATTTATTCTAACGAGTTATCGAAACGTAAGAGCAGAAAAAGGTGGTGGGTACCAAAGTATTTACTGAAAAGGAAAAGAAGGGTGGATATTCTATGAGATCTTCGAATATCTGACGAATCATTTGTCAATTTCATTCGAATGACTACAACTGATTTTGAAAATTTAATACAAATGATCGGCTCATCTATAGCCAAGCAAGACACAATATTACGGTACACTGTTTTATATTATAACATATAGCATATGTAACTGTAGCGCATGCGTCTTAGCTTGTCAACATACCACGTGGTACTGCGTGGTACTGACGCGCGAACCGTGCGCATGGCAACGTTGCCGCGGCACGTAGAAATGCCGCGCTATGTTGCACGCGACGCTGCAGCGTCACGTAGACTCTATGCCTCGCGTGATGTTGAGGGACAATTTTTCCCCAGTGAATACGTGGCTTTATTCGAGAGGAAGAGATAGATATACCTAAACTTAATTTACAAAAATTCAAATTTACTATAACCCTCAATCATTTTTTCAATCATTGCAAAATTATTTTTGGTGACATTATTAATATAATTGCTACCAAATATTAAAGGGGAAAGTTGAATGATAATTCAGCGTGTCATTCAGGTTTCAAAATATGCAAAAAATCTTAAGCGTACACAAGTATAAAGCAACTTTTTTAGAAACAAGAGCTCCTAAAATACATTTTTACTGAGAGGAATATTATGTATGCGTAGGAATTAATTTATTCACAGATTAATTTAAGTATTTTAGCTATTGAAGAAATGAAAAAACTTAGGCAATTTAAATTCTATAAGGGTGGTTTTGAGCGGGTCGTGCTGTGGTTCTAAACTTAAAGTACATGAATAAGTCATACAAATCTTTTATATTAAACGATTAATTCTTTCGTAAGGATCTGAGAAACGGAAACCAAGGGCCGTTAGTAACAGTAATAGTTATTTTAAATGCATATAGTTTTTGCAAAACCGTTATTTGTAAGTGGAATTCTGCTCTTTTTGTTTAACATTCCTATTAATATTGATCTAACAACCGGACAAGACAACAAAGGTACAAGCGCTACTATACATAAACTATATATATTATACATATACTATACATATCATTCTAGTTTATGGTACCATTACCTACAGTAATATAAATATTCTTCTCCTTAAAATTTGTAAATACAACGTGTGCAAATGAAATTATCAACTCTCGATATATAGTAAAGTGTTGAAAAAGAATAAAAAATAGTAAAAACACAAGAAGTTTGCTTATCAAGAATTCTCAATCAATTCTCAATCAAGGTACAAGTAAAATTATATCCTTGTCTTAAATTTTTGTCTTACCTACATCCAGTATGCACTGTCAGAGCTGTAAAGAGGTTTGTCACGCAGGAGATGAAATCCTTTGCTCTCAATGCCTTTTTTATAACCACTTTAATTGTGCGGGATTAACAGAAACCAAATTCAGAAAAATGAACAAACAAAACCGTTTGGAAATGTCATTCATGTAAGGTAAACAAGTGCAATACAGCGACATCTAGTGGCGGACAAGGTACCTCCAAGAGCCCAGAAACAGTGCTGCCAAGTGATAAAACCAACGCCCCGATAAATAAAAGTGCCCATACACAATGCGTCAGCATCAAAGATATTGACGATTTATTGCAAATAAAATTAGATGAGTTCACAACTAATTTTTTTGCCAACCTAAAAAAGAAATATCTATTATGATCGAAACGAAAGTGTCCGTGGAACTCATGTCAATAAAAAAAACCTGTCAACCGTTGAGGACATCCAAAAATCACTAAATTTTTTCGCCGAAATTTATGAATAACTTTTAAAAGAATCGAAGGAAAATTTCATTACAATAAAAAAACTGACCTCGGACATCGAGCGCTTGCAAGATACCTCTAAATTAATCACTACACAACTAAATAATATTGAGCAAGTGAATCGCAACTGCAACCTAGAGATTCAGATGATACCGGAGAAGCGGAATGAAAACCTAATGAAAATAATCGAAGATGTGGGCAGTGCAATAAACTTTCCCTTTTCTAAACGGGATATCCTAGATGTAGTCCGTGTCCCCTATCGAGTGAACTCAACTCGTCCTAAAAACATCATAGTGAAGCTGTCATCCAAGATTATGCGCAATGAAGTCATTGCTCATGCGCGCCAATCTCGAAGCCATCTCACATTACATCGCCTCGGATTAGGCAACCAAGACCAACGGATCTTCATTAACGAGCACCTCACTCTACAAAATAAAATCCTCTATCGGGAAGTACGCGAACGAGCAGCCGTAAAAAAGTACAAGTATGTATGGGTCAAAGACGGCCTCATCCTCGCAAGATCTACTGATACCGCTAAAATTGTCACCATTCGGAACGAACAGGACCTGGACAAACTATGACTATATTACTACTACGTTTCCACTACTGCAACGTTAGACATTCTCAAATTACCTTTCTACACAATCTCGATAGCAATTTATTATTCTCTCGTTTCTTTTTACTATTTTATTATTTTCTCCATGTCTCTCATTTTTCTTATTACTTTCTCTAGATTGTCCATATTTAATATACTTTTTATTGTCTATCTCCTTATTAACTGGCATATTTACGATTTCACATATCTTATACTGGCGATGCACTTGTCGTTGATGCTCGGTAAATGCACCCTGAAAAGATCACTGATCATATCAAACAGTCTTTTCTATTTTTCTAACTCTATTATATTCATCTCACTAGCTCCACATTATTTATGGCTGTTTCATTAATTAAAAACGACGAGCTATATTTGAATATACCTGCACTTGTCAAATTTACGAAATTTGTTTCTACAGTTCAATACTCATATCTCATTAACAAAGTTGAATGCCTCGCATGCCCAATATCAATTGTGTACTTTATTTATTCTCATTGATAATTATTTGAATTTTTATGTCGTTATCTTTCATTTTTAATTAATAGATGTCGACATCTAATAGGTTCACCGCTTATTATCAGAACGTGAGAGGTCTACGAACCAAATCAAATTACTTTTATCGCAATATTTCTATGGCTAATTATGATCTAGTGTGCTTAACTGAAACGTGGTTAACAGATAGCATAAGCGACGCTGAATTGTTTGATAGTCGTTATTTGGTTTGGCGACGCGACCGTAATTACGAAGAAACTAATCAAAAATACGGTGGAGGTGTCTTAATTGCGTCACGGATTAATCTAAATGTTTATCCGCAACCATCTTGGTCCTCTTCAGCTGAAGATATATGGATTACTATCCATCTGAATAACTCGAATACCCGTACTTCTAATAAAGTGCATGTATGTGTTCTTTATTTGTGTGCACAAAATCAAGGATATTGTTTTTCTAAACAATTGAATAATTTTGTAGAAAAAGTAAGCAATATCTTAACATCTAATCACAATGATCACATTTTAATCTTAGGCGATTTTAATTTGAGCAAAATCCAATGGAATTTTGATACCTCCTCCCGTTACTTCTCACCTACCAATTACCACACAAATGACGAGTGTGAATTTATCAATTTTACCAATATGTTTGATCTCCATCAATTCAATGGGGTATATAACGACAATAGGCGGATTTTGGACCTAGTTCTTTGCAACGAATTGGTCGGAGTTTCAGAATGTCTTGACCCATTAGTATCTGTGGATCCCCACCACAAACCATTGACAATAACGGCTAATTTTATTGACTTCCATTCACTGAAACCAGCACCTCGAACGAAATATCGTGCTAACTTTGAGGTTATTAATAATGAACTAAACAAGATTGATTGGGATTTATTGCTAGCGGATAAGCCCGTTGAGCAAGCATTGAGATCATTTTACCAGGTACTTTATCAATACTGACATATTTCTAAATGTGGAGACCTATAATTGGCCATTTATATTGTATCAATGTTTTCTATGCTTTTTTTTGTGCTGTTGGTCTTCCATAAACATTAAATAAATAAATACGCGACGTGACTGCTAACGTCATCTAGCGACACACTTGACACTATATAGACAAAACCCTCGACGTTTCTGCGCTAAGCTTGTAATATGAATTTTTAGGGAAGGTTTGAAGGTCATGGAATGAAAGAGCGCTCAGTTGTGTGTATTGTTGATGTTTATTTTTCCCAGAGTTAAGCTCCGGAAGTCAGTGAAAGTTTACAAGAAAATAAGCAGAACTATAGTAATGAAATGACTGACTGACTAATGAAATATGGAGGGGTTCCTTTTATACAGCCTCCTGACACTTTGTTCGTTCCCCTTTCAGTCAGGAAACTTTATCGCTGACCAATCGACTTTGAATGTCAGGTTCAAGACTGGAAGTACTTAGGTCAGCAATTCCAGACAATAAAAACAATTCGAAAATGGAAATTGGGTAGCGCAATGTCCTCTGGTCAACGCTCTCAGGTATACGGCTGGTGCGATCCCCGTGATTGTAAGACTGCTGACGCTATGCGGACATTGCCCCTCAAATATTAGAAGATACATATTTTACTAAGATTTTTTTTATAGAAATTGTTTTCAAGCACAGTATACTCATATTTTAAAGTACTGACCGCACGCCGCTAGGTATAATTATACTGTCATGGGGTCGCGGCGGTGGGAGATAAATAAAACACTTTAAATTAGTTTTATTTAATCAGGAAAGTTACTGAACACGAACATAACTGGAGTAGTATTATGCGATTTAAAGTAATTTCACACTCTTTACTTGAGAATTTTTCATGACTGAACACATGACTGAACACTACAAATATTCTAGAAGAATAGAATATTTGTAGTGTTCAGTCATGTGTTCAGTACATATATTCTATTCTTATACATATATTCTACATATTCGATATAAGTTACTGTAATGATAGTCCAACGTTTTACAAAAAATAAGTCAGAAATATTGAAAAAAAAATGCAAACTTTGATGTCGCATATCTACTAAACTATTGATATTAGGTCATAATAGCTTGAACATTTTCGACTCATAATCAAGGCAGGAATATAGCCCTGCGAGGTTATTAATGTTTTACAAATAACCCTGTATATGTCATTTCATTAACTTGATTAAATTTGGTCCTTCTTAACTTAGGATCTCGTGAGAATTCTGTCAAGGGATGGCAAATGAAACACTTAAACTGTTTAAAATTTTATTAATTAAACAAAGTTAGTGGACACGAATTTTATTGGAGCATTGTTTTTAAATTCTTATTAAATGTTTGTAAAATCTTCGCTGCACTTTTTATAAAATTTCATAAATTACACAAATTTTCACTTTTGAATAACTTGTTTCTCATATACTGATGCACGTTACTCAAATCGCTCAGGTCCGCAATAGAAAACTTCTCGCTCATGGGTAGTTACTTTCTTGATTTACTATCGTTGGAATCAACGCGCGCTAGCAACACAAGGCTCACGACTTAGCTTTCTATGATCAACTGCCCGTTGTCAACTCTGATGCACCCTGTGCGCTGTAGACGGCCGATCTCCTTTTATAGTTTATATCGCGTCGCTATGATTCCAGAATCTATTTTATAAAAATTAAAATTTCTTATTAAAAGATGTAGAGTGCTGCAAAATTCTTGATTAAGTGGAATTCTTTCTGCTTCTACCATTCTGTGACAATATATTTGTATTATTATTACACTGTCTTATTTGGTCTACGTTTCCGCATAAAGTGTACAATTTACGACTTACAGAGAATAAAATGAAAAGGGTGCTCAGATTGCAAAAGTTTGAGAGCCACAGTCCCGCAGGATTATAATGTTTTTCTTTTATAAACCATTTCTTTGGCTCAGCCGCTAATGCCCAAATTACAAAATCATGATATTACGACGTCATAAATATTCAAGCGCGTTTGCTTACAGTTTGGGGACGTGCGCGTCGAGACAATACTCGGGGGTCTTTGTGTAATCAACCCGGGGCCTCAGTGCCTGACGTGTCATTAATTCTGCCGTAATTATAATTTTATTAGCGTCTTTAAAAAGGCATTTTTATCTCGAGTACTGAGGACAAAACCTCTGCTCTTCGGCGTCTAAGCGGAAGACAAATGAACGCCATACTTGAGCCGCATAAAACACTTCGCTCGACGTTACAATGAGATATGGAATATTTTTGAATGCCGAATTTAATATATCGACGAAATGAAAAAATGTTCAAAATTGAATATTTTTACGTCTTCGAAAAGTATTTCATGTGATTTTTTTGGAAACTATCGTCGAAACTAAAGTACCTTAACTTTCGCTCTTAGCAATGAAGATGCTGAAAAATTCTTAAACATACAGACATTAACTTACCGTAGAAATAAAACGGACTCAATAATGTTATTTAAAATCGCACACAATTAAGTAGATACTTCCAATCTCCTTCAACGTCTATCGTTTCATATCCCAAATCGTAACAACACGTCACCAACTTTTTATCTCCCTCTTTGCAAGACCAACTCTAAACAAAACCCATTCATCTACAGATCCACAAATTTAACATAAATTACAATCAAATTTATATTTTTAACTCGACTGTTCGGGACATTAAACGATAAATTATCTCATATTGTCACATTTTGCTAATATCATTAATAATTAATCTTATGAGTAATGTTTAAAATTGGCAAAATTTACGATTTTTTTTAATATCTTGTAGGTTAATTTAATATTACTTATTAAATTTTCCTAAAATAAACAAATAAAAAGAACTGCACGTAATCTGAAATTTGAACGTTTATAATATGTTATTGTAATACTAAACCGTCTGATATTATATAAAGAATTATTTCATGCGGTTTAAGAAACATCTGGAAGGAGTAAAATGAAACCAGAAGCTTCGAGAAAATCGAATCCTTAGAAAATACGTCGCAGCAACGGAGTCAAGTCATTCTTATTTTGACAGGCGAAGTTATAGAAATAGCGAGAAGCAAGAAAACTGTAAAACGACGTGTACAAAAGTACCTGTGTGTGGAATATTCTAGTGGCGAATCAGTGTACGTTGCAGAATAGTATTTCACCAGAAAGGGACCAGAAAGTTCCCAAATCAGGGCGCGCCGCGCGGACTATGGAAGAGATGGAAGCCACAGGGCTTACTACTTGTCGTCGGCAGGTTTAAGGATTCTTTAACCAGCCGACGTTTATTTGAGTCCTGGAACTTTGTAAATAAAACGTTAATTAATTTAAAGTATTTCATTTGATTCCCACCGCTGCGAATCCGTGTGATCTATTTAAGAAAACAAAAACTGTGATTCTTCTATTTCATTCAAATAGAAACGCGTACACGGACACGCATCAATCATATGTCAATCGCATGTTGCATCAATATTCTTACAATTTTTCAAATTAAGCAAAATGCCTGTGATATGAAAAATTCGACAAACTTTCTTGTCGGGCTCGAGTCCTCGAAATTATAATCCTATGAAAATTAAATGTCGAATACACTTCTTTCCTCCATCTAGAATACCATCGCTTTTGACTTTATAATATCCATAATAAGGTCACATTCCTTGCGTACATCATATATCCTGCTTACTAGACTCAGTAAGTCTTGGTGGCTATTTGCCATTCCTTCATATATTTGAAATAAAACAGATAAAGAGCTCATTGTCGCGGTATTATAGCTGTAGCGGGAAAATGAAACATTGGAAATTAATTATCGATGTATTTTTTAAATAAACAAGACATGCGAACACGGAATGCGTGTCGCATCAATATTCTTACAATTTTCAAAACAAGCTAAACACTTTTGCTATGAAAATAGGACTAACTTGGTGGTGTCCTGGAATGGGGTCGAACCACCAACCACCAGATCACTAGGCGAGTGTCATGAGTACTACACCAACAATCTTAACTCCAACATTACATTAACACCACTGAAATATTTTAATAAATTCACAAATTCACGAAGTAAATCGGAGCACTGTTCTTTATTTCACACTAAATTTCGTAATTCGCAATCGAAATTCTTCCACGCGTATTTTTTCTTTCTATTCTTCTTCTCTTCCACTAGTTTGTATCACTCTGATTACTATGCAGTAATTTTCAAACGGAATACGTCGGGAAGTACTTTCTCCACTGACCATGTATTTCAATTGTTCATACTCTGTCCACACTTGCACGATTCGCTTTTCTATGGTGAACTTCTATGTCACTCTTGTCACAATAAACAACTCACTCCCGCGCGCGTCTCCTCACTTTTATACAAAACATTTTGGTTTTGTCGAATATTGGAGGCTGTTCGAAGGATCCTGATTACATAAATGATGTCAAATTTTGGCGCAAGCAAGTTTACAGTTATTTTACTTTTAAAAATGATACATTTTTGACGCTTCACGCCATAAATGCCCATATAAAATACATGTTTTTGCTGATTTATTCATAGAAATTGACAAATCACGTTTATCATAAGTGGGCCCATTCATAATATACGATCCTGCATTACGCCGGCGGCGGCGAGAAGCGGCGACTTGCCGTGTAATATAATGAATGCCCCGCATTAGCTGAGAAAAAAATCATTGTGAATTTGAATTTGTAGATTATTGTTCCCAACAGCTTATCTCCGTTTTTAACACAAAATTGACCTTTTCCTTACCGGATACGATAAGGAAGAATAATTTTATATGGTTTCTTGTGTCAAAAATGTTTTGTTTTAAACTTAAAATAACTGCTTTATTATTTTACTGCCCTTTATTACGCCAGGGATTTTTTTTTTATTGAAATTTGTGTTTCGTTTGTATTATCTATTAACTTTTCGTCGAACCGTTTTTTTCTAAACCATCTTCATTTCTAAGTAATCCTGAGATATTACAAATCTACATAAAATTCAACACCGAATTGACATTTACTTCCGAAGTCTAATGTCAAAATTGAAAAATAAAAAATTTGAAATCGGAACATTTTTTCTAATCGAAATAATTACCAAATTACGTCGAAAATAATTTAATAATGTACGGTCATTCACTTTAAGTAAATGTTGAAAGTTTCAGAGCTCTGGCCAGTCGGGAAATTGGAGAAAAATCAATCATAACATTCCGCCACAACAACAAACAGAAAAAGAGAGCTAATTAAAAGCATGTAAAAAAATACCCTACCGCGTACCCAAACAGTTCCCTCCTCCCAATGCCAGACGCTTTTTTTATTTCACGCTAAAAGCTTTGACGATCGATTCCTTTTACCTGTAATGCGAAACAAGTTTGTTGACGTCAATTATTATGATTACATCGGAAACATGATTACGTTGGAAAACACCAATGCATTGTTACTTTTTATTTTATGTGAATATTTTTTCGTTTACCATTACCGCACAATACGTGTTTTCAGTGTAATTTCCTAAATATTGATTTTGTGCTTACATTATAACTAAATGTATAAAACATGAAGCAATTATTTGATTTTCAGTTTATATTTGAGGGAAATAGAAGTAAAGATAGCAATATCCAAATAATTTAAAAAAATGTTTTCAATGCCTTCACCGAGGACTAAACTTTCCAAAATCATCTTTCCAAATCACTATTAAAAGCAAAGGCAGCAATATATGGATATTCATAATTCAACCAATCAACCCCCAAATGAGAGTTGATAGCAAATACAGCGATATCCAATTATGTAAATAGCAAAAGCAGCAATGTCCACTATTTGGTAGCAGTCGTTTATCGAAACATCAACTCTCATAGATTTTCATCAATTTTCATAGATTCCAGTGAAATTTCCTTGGGCAATGACAGTTTTTTACTTCCTTCCTTTTAACTCGTGGCGTTTGATTGCTAGCTTGTCTGACGAAAAAACTTTGGATCAATTTTTTACCCTTTTCCCGTGATCCAATCGAGCTGAAACTTTGCAAGCAGACTCGTGGCGACGATCAAAAAGGTCTATTAAATTTTCGTTAAAAAATTAATAATTATAGTATAATTTTTTATTTTTCAAATTTTTAACGATTTTTTCATACAACTCAGTAAATTGTATGAAAATACTCCGACGTATCTGGTAGACACTGAATGATGAAGGGGAGTATTGTAAAAACTTGGTTTTTATGGAATAGTTTTTTTGGACTTATCTCAGGAACACCTCAGTGAGATATTGCTACCTTTGCTTTAATACCCATATTTTTTTAGTATTGTTACGCAGTCGCGAAGGTAGGATGCAAGTGAAATACTTACAATTAATTAAACTTTGATTTAATATACAAAGTCACTGCACACATACTGAACTGATTCCGTAATTCGCACTAATCGCAATTCGAGATTATTCCACATGTCTCTGGTACACGCCGCGTTCGCGCCGATTCTATCGCATAGATTCGCACTAGAATATTCCGCACGCAGGTACTCTTTATTTGCTGACTGACTGTATTCACTCGGATCTCCCGTTCGCCCGTTGCTTTCTATGGTTTTAGCCTGCTGCAAGCAATGACTGCAGCTGCCACGCGATTTATAAAAATGTTTTCTCTCGAATGTTCTTGCGTATTCCCGCGCATTCCAAAGTATTCCAGCCAAAATTATAAATTTGTATTTCCTTTCATACCTCTTTATTATTTTGTAACTCGTCATTATTTGCCCCATCTGGTAGCGTCAGTGACGGACATTGTTGCATAGAGCATTAAACTTTTTTGATACTAATAATTTTATTTTATACCTATTACTAGTATTATTTTAACTAATGATGAGTAGGTATATAATGAGGTATAAATATGAGGAGGTATAAAATAAACTAATATTATTTTATACCTACTCATTATTTACATTTTACATTTATTTAGCGTTATTGATAGACATTGTGAGTTTTTTGCGGTGTTTTACCGTAGTTATGGCATTGAAAAAATAACATTTTGTACAATCATATATTATATTTATATCATGCAACATTTTGTACAATCATAATGTATACGCTTTCTTATATAATATTGAAGATAAAAAGTAGGTACTAAAGGTAGTTGGTTTTTGTTTTCTTACAAAATTTGCAATGAGCTAAACGCGATACATTTTGCTCAACGTCGTTCGTAACTTTTTCGATTTCGGCTTTCAATAAATTTCTTCGAGTTGAACCTTTCTTAAAGGAATGCGTGTGCAAAAACAATCCAGGTTTTCAAAATCGTAAAATATTAAATGGAAATTGTTAGTTAATGGTAGCGTTGTCATCGTTATTTCATTTCTACCCTTCTGACTTCATTAGCTACAAGAGTTAGGACAATATAAAATATATACTTCTATCAATACATACACTTTAAAATTTTGTGTATAAAATCGTGAAATATTGGAAAGCCTGAAATTATGGATAATGTACAGGCTGAAACAAAACTAGTCCACAATAGTTTACAGGTGGATCTCTTCCTTAATTATAATTCGAAAAATTTTAAGCAACGATGACCTAATATCAATAGTTATGGAGTTATGCAATATCAAAGTTTGCATTTTTTTTCAATATTTCTCACTTATTTTTTACAAAACGTTGTAGTATCATTATAGTAACCTATAGGTATCAATTACAAAAAATTCATTCACTTCAAGTCAAATAAAATGATAAAAACCTCCATTGAAATTCCAATTTGAATGTTTTGTAATTGAAATTGGAAATTTATTATTTTGTTTGACTTGTATTAAAGGGAATGAACTTTTCACACTCGATATAAGTTGCTGTAATGATAGTACAACGTTTTAAAAAAAATAAGTCTGAAATATTGAAAAAAAATGCAAACTTAGCTGTCGCGTATCTCCTTAACTATTGATGTTAGGTCATTATCGCTTTAACATTTTCAACTCATAATTAAAGCGTATAGTCCAGCGAGGCTATTATTTTTTTTCCAAATGTACATTACATATATTTATAAATAAATGGATGCGATAACGCATAAACCTTTTCTTCTTGTAAATTGTATTTGAAAGTAACCGATTTCTTTTAGATAACGTTGTGTACAGTATAATAAATAAATAAAATTGTAAAATAAATATCAATACGTACCAAATATTTTTTACTTAAATGTTTTTTGTTAAATTTTTTGTTTTGTATCAAAATATAATGTCATTATATTTAAAAAATATATATTCATTTTTTGACACCTTCATAGTTACTAGTAAATTACTGGTAAATCGTTATTAATTTTAGCATTTTACCGATTTACATGTAAAGACATTCCCACGTCTCAACACTCTGGTTTACAAAATGTATATAAACGAGATGCTAAAATCCGGATTAATTGCGCACTATCGAAGTCTCGTCAAAGGTGTAGGAGAATCCCGCTTCGGAAAACCCCCTCAGACACATGGAATATATCAATACCCAAGGCGATTTTGTTCAGCATAGCTGTGGCTCTTCCAACAGGCATAACCATCGGCAGGTTGCTCCTGTATATTGGAATGTGAAACAATCTATGCTGACGATGTCTAATGTAATTATCAGGAACATACAAACCAATGCTCAGCATAATTTCAGTATTGTCGATCATACCGCGCAACAATCGATAAAAATGTGTAATCAAATACACATTCCTTCTAGTCTCTAGACTATTGTAGCCAAGCATACCCTGGAGAAACTCGGTTGGGTAAAGCCAAGGATAATGCCCGTACTCTCTCATGTAGAGATATCTCAGAAACTTCTTTTGGACTTTCTCCACTATAAGTACTTGCCCTCATGTGGCCCCCAGATCATCGAGCCACTCTCGAGTCTACTCCGCACCAAGGAGTTGTAAAGAATTCTCAGTATGCTATTAATGTTTCATTTGCCTTCGCCACGTCCTGTGACAATATTATAAATAAAATTGAAGACGTATTAATGTTAAGCGAGAAGAACACTCTCTGAGAATACGATCGGATTTTACCTTATCTGAGATTCATCTCGTCGCGTGTGCACGGGCCTTCGGAAGCACATTTCCCGCCCTCGGGAAATTGAAGGTCGCGATATTTTTTGACGACTGCCTGGTGATAATATAACGGCTCTCCTTTGTTAACTGTTTCCTACTAATCTTCACAAAAACGTCAGAACATTACACGCCATTGTGGGCACACTCGGGCGGCGGGGGGCGAGCATCGAGCCCCTCCAAATAAAAAGATTAAACTTCCCCAGCCTCGCGGGAAATAAATGCGAAAAGCGGACTTTTCCACCTTTTTTGGTTTCGTGACGTCAAGACGCGAAACCGTGGGGCGCCCCCTGCTTGCGGCGCTCTTGCTTATTTTGTGAATCATCATCGCGACTTTTTTGTTTATTTTTTGTTTTGTCCGAAGGGTGGGAGAAGGGGGGGGTTTTATTCAGTCGGGGAGGTCGGCCCGAGTCTCGAAAAAACCAGAAAACATTAAAATATTGCATGTTCGCTTTTACTCGAGATTTTATTTCTGATGAGAAAACCCGAAGACATTGAAATATTGCATGTTCGCTATTAGGTACTTGAGATTTTATTTCTAATGAAAAAACCTGAAAACGTTCAAATATACTGAGTAGCTTGTTGGTCTTGTGGTTAGGACTCTCGCCTCGTGATCCAAAGGTCGCAGGTTCGAATCTCACTCCGGACGAGCAAGATAGTTCTATCTTCATAGCACCAGCGTTTAGCTTCATTTGAAAATAGTAAGAATATTGATGTGACACGAATTTCATGTTCGCATCTCTATTTAAAAAAAAATGCATGTTCGCCATTACTTGAGATTTTATTTCTGATGAAAAAACCTGAAAACATTGAAATATTGCATGTTCGCCATTACTCGAGATTTAATTTCTGATGGAAAAACCTGAAAACATTGAAATATTGCATGTTCGCCATTACTCGAGATTTAATTTCTGATGGAAAAACCTGAAAACATTGAAATATTGCATGTTCGCCATTACTCGAGATTTAATTTCTGATGGAAAAACCTGAAAACATTGAAATATTGCATGTTCGCTATTACCTACTCGAGATTTTATTTTTGATGAAAAAACTTGAAATATTGCATGTTCGGTATTACTCAAGATTTAATTTCTGATGAAAATATCTGAAAACAATGTTCGCTTTACTCGATTTCATTTCGTATTGTGAACAGGCCATTATAGCTGAAAGTTTCAAAAATAAATTATTATGTTAACTTACCAATACAAAGATTTCATAAACTTTGGTTAACGAAACGATTTCAGTCGAGTCCATATTTTCTTTAGTTCAATATAAATGTTTTTTATGCTATTCTGAAACAATAGTATTTAATTTGTTCAAATCATGGAATAAACTGGCGTATACACTCACAAATACCGTATACTAAGAACAGTAATACGTCTTCATACAAACTGGCCGCTACCCATTAGAATGTGTGCGCGCGTGCTCGGCACCGTGTACGCACGCACTGTGACGCACACATTGACATAGAATATGGGGGCCAAGGCGGCGGCAGTAAGGGCCGTGCCTTCGGTGCCATTCGCGCTCGCAGCCGCCGCTTTAGAAAAAAAATGCGCTTCCTGAAAAAATGCCTTTTTTAGGTTTGTGGTGCTTTACTAAAAAGGTGTGTTGATTATCACAAAGACCGTGAGTTTTTAAAAGTCTTGTTGATGTTAATCAGACGCTACGAGTTAAAATAAAGGGAGTAAAAATAAAGTGACAACCCTAGTGTCAATGCAAGAGTAGGCTAATAACTCGCCGACAGGCCGGAGATAAACTACTTTTCCGGGTATACTGTGCAAATACCCTGGTTGTTAAGTCTTGTCAATGAGTACATTGAATTTGTGGACACATTTCATGAAAGCTTGATAACATTTATCCACTCGCTTGCCTCGCATTTCAACAAACATTTGTTGAAATGTGGGGCGAAATGTTGAAATAAAAACAGTTTATCAGTTATCAGGATTGCCCCGGAACAAATGCCCGACCGCACTACTCATAACCAATAATTTACCGTAATTACATTAAATAGAGGATGGTAATGAAAATGTTGGGGACGAAGGTTCGCGAAAGATCTGGCAAGATCAAAAAAGCCCTTCTAGGACTAATAAAAAATAAATGATGAGTGATCTCATCCTGAGGCAAAATTATAATGTGACTTATTACAACTTCAGCAATGATTTAATATAGCGTCGCTGTACACATAATAAATCCTATGTGCCGTTTAGTACATTCTGAGATGAGTGAATCAATTTGTTAATTTTTCATATAAATAATGGACTTATACTAAAAAAAATATTGCCGTTCATCTGGAAAGTCTGCCTAGTATTATTTAAAATATTTTTTATAAATCTAGTGTGCTCAATTATTTTTTAAAACAGTTTTATTAAATTATCTCAGAATGTACTAAAACGTCACATAGGATTAATTATATATACAGCGACTATATCACATATATAATTTAATTCTAACGATAAATAGTTGGAGAGATCTCTCACACTGGTGGGGTAGTTTATCAGTTATCTCCCAACCCTGTAATTTTATCATTTAATTATACATATTTTCAAACCTTTCTCATAATTTAAACGCCGTCTTAATAAGGAGTATTTTTCGGAGAATTATAATGTTTTCAACTGGACGACAAAATTAATTTCGTAATGTTGTCAAAAGTCAAAGATATACTGCGATTATTTGGGGAGAATTTCCCGGGAAATTGTTTTAATCGCCTTCTCTCGAGAGCAGATTAATGTAGACATCTTCCGAATTATCCAGAAACTCTCTTTGATGTTTTCATCAATTCCGAATATCTCTTAGAATTGTGAATTCTTTCCGTGGATCAGTTCGCCTCTTCAGTAAGATATCAAAAAGTTTGTAATAAACCCTTAATGAAGTTTTATGAGAGTTTTATAAAATTTATTCAATTTCGAAAATAATGTTTTAACGACGTGCCGGATTTATTAGAGCAAAATAGAAGTAGCAAGATTATTCGTTTTTTTTTAATTTTGAAATTAAAAACAGAATCATATATAAATTAATATTGTGAAAATGCAAACTGAAAAGACAAGAAACTAAAATTTTTTTTCGTAGTAGATATTAATTAAATCTGACGTTGAAAAGGAATGGTTTTCTCGAAACAAAATCACTCATTGTGTGTGAAGTGCAAAGTTTAGTTTAGTGAAAATTAAAATAATCTTGTTGTACCACAAAGCAGCTACCTAATTATTTATGAGAATGAGGTCACTAAGGCGCTTAAAGCTTTTAACAGGACCATCCTCCAATATTTGATTTATCTAGTCGTGCCAGGTCTTCCACGGACGCCCTCTGTTTCTGTTGCCTTCAACACCCACCTCATACATTTTCTTTGCCATCCTTTCCTCACTCATTCGTTTCACATGGCCAAACCATCTTCGCGATCCTTTCATTTTATATCTATCGGGTTACTGATGATAATAAATAATACAAAATCCCGAATTCTGTCCAACCAGCTTTCTATACTAATAATAAATAAATAAATAATGTATTAAATAATATGCATAAAGATGATTTCTTTTAAATTGAGTGTTTATAAATTGATTTGTAATAATTTTAATTATTTTTATAAACGTGTAGAAATATTGATGTTAGAATTAATGAACACTTAAGTTGTTTAGTAGTAATAATTATTCCGAATTCACAAATCATCTTTTGGTTATTTATTTATTTATTTAATGTTTATGGAAGACCAACAGCACAAAAAAAAAGCATAGAAAACATTGATACAATATAGATGGCCAATTACAGGTCTCCACATTTAGAAATATGTCAGTAATGATAAATATTTATGATATACTAAGGCATATTAATTATAAAGAAGGAAAGAATAAAAAATTTAAACAAACAGAAATATGTCAGTAATGATAAATATTTATGATATACTAAGGCATACTAATTATATAGAAAGAAAGAATAAAAAATTTAATCAAACAGAAATATGTCAGTAATGATAAATATTTATGATATACTAAGGCATATTAATTATATAGAAAGAAAGAATGAAAATTTAAACAAACAGAAATATGTCAGTAATGATAAATATTTATGATATACTAAGGCATATTAATTATATAGAAAGAAAGAATAAAAAATTTAAACAAACAGAAATATGTCAGAAATGATAAATATTTATGATATACTAAGGTTATGGATGATTCTTTTGATTTTAAATAATGGTTTCCAGAATAAACAGAATTTAATTTATTTTTTAATTATTTATTTAGAGTATTCACAAGTTCGTAGTACAATAAATCAAAGAAACAATCTTGAAATATTCTACTGGAGCTCAATTATGAACAACTCAATATATCTATGTAATTGCAGATCTTAAACGCTAATCTAACCAAATATGTAAGCAATAAAATAAGAGAAAAGTGAAATAAACAAAGTATGACAACAGCAATAAACAACTATGAAAACAGTAATAAAAGCAATAAATCAAGAGAAAAGTGAAATATAAGTATGAAAACAATTTTTAAATTAGTTTTTAAAACAACACACTCCCAAACATCGCATTCTTAATAATACCTGAATTCGCATTGAAAATATCAATACTTGTGCGGTTCGTTAGCTCGTTACAGGACCTACTCGCTCGTAAAATTACAGATAGATAAGTTAGAAATTTTTGAAATAAGAAAAAGTAAAAAAAAAGAAAAAACGGATATTTTATACGAACCGTATACTTCACTGAGAAGCAAATCTCGACGTTTCGCTGAGGTCTTATCCAGCGTCATTAGGAAAGCGTCCTATCACTCTTCACACACTTCCTACACCTCCGCTGTAATAAGACTCTCTCCTGATGACGCTGGATAAGACTTCAGCGAAACGTCGAGATTTCCTTCTCAGATATGGTTCGTATAAAATATCCATTTTATTTCACACATAAATATGTCCGAACGTAATACTAACCTTAGCTCTTTATAAGAAAAAGTTTTAATAGTAAATTGAATACTATAAATAACCAGGTTTTTTTTACGAATAGTTATCTTTTAAATTTGTTTTCATGTTGGTATTTAATTAATTTATTGTTTTTATATTTTTATTGTCTATACTTCGATCTTTAATTTATTTTTTTTAATAGAGATGTAAACGCGGAATACATGTCACATCATTATTCAACTTAAGCTCAACGCTTGTGCTACGAAAATAGGACTAACTTGCTAGTCTGGAGTGAGGTTCCGAGGTGAACCCGCGACCTCTGGATCACGAGGCGAGTGTCCTAACCACAAGACCAACAAGCTACTCGTTTGTATAATAATTTGTTTGTATATATTGTATCCTGACGAAGGGAACATCGGTTCTCAAACATGTTGAAACATCCAACACAGTAGTGGTGAAAAATTTTTTTTTTTTAATTATATAAATATTTTTTTAAATTTGAATAAATATTTTTTCGCGTTTATGACTTATCTAAAAACTTTCCAGAGTTACGCGGTGTGAATCGCTAGATACGAGGTTTGGGATCAAAATATTCATACATCAAGAGAGCATAAAGTGGTCGCGCCCTCGGCTCGAGTCGGGTCGGAAATTAGTGCAAAAAAGGCAAAATGGGTCATCCGGTGTACATTCCCAGTTGTCGGGGCAGTATGCCGGATATACGACCGGATATAAGTCTACCCCACACACACACACACTCGTGCACCCTCGCCTACATCCAACACAAATAATATAATCCTGTCGCGGATTTCCCTACAATGTGGTCACAAAATTTTCTCTTACAACAATTATTAGATAGAACTCTAGATGTTTTCAGTGGGGTAGGTGAACTTTTGTTGTCCGCAATTCTTCGTTGTCTCATCTAGGACCCTTTTTACTCCCTTTCTTTTAACTCGTAGCGTCTGCTCGCTTGTCTGTCGAAAAAACTTTGGATCGATTTTTAACCCTTTTCCCGTGATCCAATCAAGCTGAAACGTTGCAGGGAGACTCTTGGCGACGATAAAAATGATTTAAAAAATTTTTATTTAAAAGAATTAATAATTATTGTATAATTTTGGATTTTTAGAAATTTTTTATTACTCCTTTTCGTAGCGTCGCCCGACCGAAGCCCAACGCGTAGGTTAAGCGAAAAAAAAATGTTTCAACTAGTAAATGAGAAAGGGAGTATAATAAAAACTTGGTTTTTATGGGTTAGTTTTTTACACTCTCAGTCTCAGCTCAAAAAATTTTGAGAAATGAAAAACATCAAATTCTTTTGAATTCATTGATCTTTCCTCGTCGGTTGTTCAGTTCCTAACTGAATTGACATAGCCTCTAATTACGTGAATGTCTCTGTAAATATACTAAATACAAAGTTCGTATTTTAGTTATTCTTCCGTAATATGCTGTCACGTGGTCGTGACTGCGAAAGGCGAATGAAAATACTGGAAATTAATTAGCCATTTATAAATTAATGATTAATTAATAAATTATTCAATGTACAAACGTCACTTTACACAGAATAAATTTAACGTTTTTTTATGTCACACTATTTCGTAGTGTATCACTCGTATATGAACACTTTATTATCGTCGGGTCTATTTATCACTTGTAGAACATTCAATTCTCGAACGTAGTATTTATCCCATTTATTTATTTCGCCACTTAGGTAAATACTCGCCCGATTATTTCGCTCGATATCTGTCGCTTCGCAATTCACGACTGGGCACACCTGGCCGTCGTTTGCGACTCACTTCACACTAAACGATCTGTCAAAACAAGCCTAACTATGGCCGCGACACGGCTACACTTTTATAGCAACATGTTGGCTTCCTGAGCATTCCAGATGTTTGTATTTTGTTCCCGTCGCTTCCTGATTGTTCTAGACGTATCTCGAATGTTGTATCTAATTCCAGAGTGTGGTAGTGTGTTCCAAAATGTAGGGGAGAGTCCTAGAGGTTTCGATGTTCGAAATGCCAACATTTTTGTGCCAACACTTTTCTTTTCCTTAATCTAGTTTCTGTGTTCTTCAATAAAAAAATTACTTTTGAGATTCACTATCTAAATTTGTTTATACCACAAACTTTATTTTTATAAAACTTTTTATATACAACGATAGTTATTGTTTTCTTCCTTATATGTAACACTATATCTATTTTTCTGTATATTCTGTTAAGGCGATCGTCCGGTAATCTTTTCTTGCGTTTTTTTATCACATTTTTGCATGGAAATATATCAATTTAAAATTTATTTATCAGGTCCCATAAAATTTAAATACGGTTATCCTGTTAAAATTACACAAAAATCACACATTTAATCAATTAATTAATTGTCAAATCGACGATGTTTTAAAAATTTAAAAAATTGGTCCACTTTGTGGCCTTTTATGACTGAATGGCCTCGAAAGATGTTTTTTTTTTTCAATTAAATATAATTGAAATATTTATTGATTGATGATATGAAAAAATTTAAACAATTAAAAAAATTGGAATAAATAACAAAGTAAACGATTATCCTAAACTTATTAAAAATTTTGTAAAATCTTTCAGCTTGTTAACTTATAATTTTTGTTTATATAAATTACTTTTTTTAAATATATATATTTTTTATTATTTTTTATTAGAGACACTAACAGGATAATAGGTACATGATACTCTGATAATAAACATTATAGTGAAGACTATGCCCACTATCCCAATTACAAGTGTCTTCGGCACGCTCTAGTAACATGTATTTTTGAAATTAATTATATTTTACATGTACATTTATGTGTATTGTATATTTTGTGTTTGAATGTAGTGCGATTAGTATTTAATGAATGATTGATTTAATGGATCTATAGGTTTATGTCATCGTTTAGAAAATGTATGTTGTGTATGAGTGAATTTTTGAACGAAGTTAAGATATCTGCAAGAATATCAGCATCAATGTTGGGGTCAGCACAATACAAATTATATGTGCGACACAACCTTGTGTGGGAGGAAAGTAACCGACATTATTAGTGTGCTAGCTTATTCTAAAGAACTCCGGGTTTCTTATACGGGGTTTAACATGCAAATTTATATCAGATTTCAAATGTATTTGCCGGACCATCACCCTAATCAATGCAATCTTTCTTTTTTTTCTGTGAATCTACTACTTTATTTATATTACTCTTCAAGGTTTTATGACCTTGTAACACTTAATTATCTATAGTTTTATGTCTCTACAACATGTATCAGCAAACTGTATTTTAGAGATTTTCCGAAAGCTCATTTCGATGTAAAAATACTTTTAAACTCAATATGTAATCATTACTAAATGTAAAAAACGTCATAAAAATACTGTTGCAGTATAAAAACAAAACGATGAAAATGAAGGGGTAATTTTATACCAAATTAATGTACGCGTATCCCAGCTTAACCCAAATTCTAATAGCCATCAACTTTAACGACCTTAATGCAATGGGGGTTGGAGCAACCCTTTGCTATATCCAGTGAAATCAAAATCCAAGGATTAAAAAAAATGGCTCTCATAATAAATTAATTATGTAGGCTTAAACGCATTTCGTAGAGTCACAAAAATACTTAAATAAGTAGATAACTAGTCAGAAATAAACTTTATTTAATCATTCTTTAATTATTGTCTAAGATTAATGAAGGGATTTAAGCTTATCCTATCAGTTTGAATATTTGGGATCGGATTATCTCAATGTCTAAGTTTTTGCTCAGCTAGATTTAAAATTTTCTATAACGACTTTTTTAAATGTCATTTGTAATTGTCAAATTGTTTTAGGTATACGTTTGCTAGCCTTATTAGTATCCTTTATTTTATCTATGACAAAGACATGTTTAGCATTTCACTGGCAAGAATACTGTACTTCGAAATTGTGTACTAAAATGTACTAACAAATTTTCTTCGAAAATTTATGTTTCTTTTAAAACAAAGTTCGATCTTAAGGTACAAACTTCAGTATACTTCAAAATTCAAAATCAGTTTGATAATTTGAGCCACGTTATATAATATTATAAGTACCCACTGCCAAGATATTAAAATACCGAAATATTTAAATTTCCCTTTTAAACTGAGCCCGGGTCATGTAAATAATATCCAAGTTAGCGTTACTTGTTGATAGTTAATCAATTATTCTACGTAGAGGAGAGAAATAGCCTAGATGGATATCGTAAAATCTTTGTGAAAATAGGGTTGAAGATCTCACTGATCGGACAGCATCTGCGTGCGGTCATCGCTTTAAAATAAACTGTATATAACAAGAATCTCAATCAAATCGATCGAAATTAAATATTCCAGATCCAGAATAGAATACTCTGGAACGTTGCCGATCAGTCTATCAATAACGAGAAGAGTCTGGAAAGAGCCAGAAGGGCTGGTCCCGCACTGAAGGCAAAAGTGTCCTAAAAACGGAGGTGCGCGTGCGTTGGGCGACTGCAACTAGATGTATAAGACGCGGCGGGTGACTAGCGAGCAGTTTTCTGTTTTGACAAAACGCGATCTCTGAATACGACATCTGCGAGCGACAGAAGCGAACGACTTATCACGTGTGTACTGAGTAGTGTTCATTATTTAAAGTAAAATATATTTGATTAACAAGAAGTTTTATTCGAACTACATCATCGCGAAAACATAACAATACTCCCATCTCGATTATATTATTCGGATTTTCTAATTATTGTGATATATCCACAATCTCTGGATACGAACACCCAATAAGATGATGAATACATAACACATCTGAATATAATCATTAGTTTACTCAGATGTTTGTGCCGACCGACCCTAAACTAGTCCCAGTGCTAACTGCCCGCCCGCTGGCTAATGGAAGAGAGAGAATGAGAGTTTGTGCTCTCCTCTTTTATAGCCGCGCCCTTTTGTACTCTAGAATACATACAATACCTTAGCGAGGTTAGGTGGCCTGCCTGAATACATTACATGTATAATAATATTCTGTTAAATAAATATTTAACTTCTTTATTTCCCATGTTATATGTTTACGTACGAGCTACGCTTCAATAAACTTACTGCACGTGCAGTATTGATGAGGTGTTTTGTTTATTATTAACTCTTTATTATAATATAATCAAACTCATTGTAAATAATTCCACAAAGGTTACTACCTGTTCAAATCATTTATTGGGATTCACTATGTCGACATTTTCAAAAAATCTAATAGCTTGAAGTTCTAAAAGTAATTTGAGTTGTCATTCTATCAAATATATCGAAAATTGGCTCAGTGTACCTATTCTAAATTCTAGACAATATCAGTATTTTCCTATTTACTATGTGTCCAGAGTGCTGAGAAATCCTTTATTACGTGTAATTCCTTCTGTTTTTACAGTCTCGTGCCAGTATTTTTGTGGCGGTATTAGTGGGGTGTTCTATTTTTTCATGAATTATTTATTCATGAAAAACAACTGAAATTATTTCTAGATTTTTTTTTTTAAATAGAGATGCGAAAACGAAATACGTGTCACATCAATATTCTTACTATTTTCAAACTAAGCTATATGTAAGCTAAACGCTTGTGCTATGAAAATAGGACTAACTTGCTGGTCTAGAGTGAGATTCAAATCCGCGACCTTTGGATTACGAGGCGAGAGTCCTAACCACAAGACCTCACTCTCTTATTATATTCAGATGTGTTACGTACTCACTATCTAACCATTGAATCAGAATATTTCTGATTCAATGGTTTGTATCACTCTGATTACTATGGAACACTTCTCACACGTCGGCAGGTACTTTATTGCTGGTTAGAATCCACACTTATATCGCTCATTGAATTTATTGTCGCTTGGTCACACTGAATCACCGTTTTATCTGTGTATTCACGTTCGCGCTAGCTTCTGTGATTCGCATTCTGTAACTACAGCGCAAAAACTAAGTGCGCAGTAGACGGCCGGTCTCTTTTACAGGTAATGTCGCGCCGCGATGCTTCCAGAATCTATCGGGTTAATAATTTTAGTAGTTATAGAGTGCAATTCTTTCTGCTTCTACCATCCTGTGATATTTAATTTCATGATGTTTACTATATACATGTTCACCTCATTCATTTGTAATGCTTCGGGTAAATTACTTGAGTTCTCGGGTCGATATTTCAAAGTTGAAATTCTTGCCCGAGCAGGTGTCGCGGCGGTGCTCGACCACAGAACCGAGGTATGGAATGGTTGGTGGTCGAAGGGTCGTCAGACGCTCCCCGAAGGGGTAGGTGCGACATTCCGAACATCGTCCGGCGACTTGGTTCTACTCTGCAAAGGACACGAGAAACATTTCGTGGAAAACAGAAACCAGGAGCGTGCTCCAGGGCCTAATTGAGTGGAAATATGAGGCGGTAAAAAAAAAATATTTCTGCATTTTTTTCAATATTTCTGACTAATAATTTGCAAAAAGTTGAACTATCATTACAGTAATTTATACCGTTTATGAAAAATTCATTCCACTTATTTGAATGAAAAACCCGTTATTTGATATATTCCCCATTTCGGCGTCCCCTTCTCAAATACCCCCACCATAGCTGCAGCCACGCCACGTTCAAAAATTGATTTGTTTGCTAGAATAGGTAATGGATAGTTAGTTTGTGCCCGACCTGATGAAGATACAGTAGTGTCGAAACCGGTAGACGTAGAGTTACTAGTTAAGTGGTTAATACAAAGTTGTTTAATCAAAATTAACAATTATGTCTAACCAAAAAGTTAACGGAATAAACGTCAAAAATATGGATATTTATTTTTCAACATACTCAACATTAAAACACAGGGCTATTGAAACCATTACCACTTTATTAACAGTTCATTTTTAGATTTCATCCCTGAAATCCATCCCATCTTTTCATGCTGATGACATTTCCATCTCGAGGATCGCAAAGTTTCCTCTTCTACGAAAAGAGAGCCCTTTTCATCTTAAATCTCTAATTCGTCCCTCATCCAAAGAACAAAACAAACAAGTTTAGTGGACCTTTGGGTTGTCAAAAAAAGAAGGGTGACCCATTAATCGCCCTCTTTTATTCAGAAAGGGATACTTTTTTAAATATTGAAGTAAAGAAATTTTCACGGCCGTAGAGGATCTTTTGAGTTATCTGGGATATACTGCCGTGTATACTGCCACACTAAGCTAAAAATTAGTATCACCATTAAACAAATTACTGAGTAAATCAAGGAAATGTGAATGTAACAATTTCTATCATTATAATATTATATTAATTTATTTTTCGCTCAGTCAATAGACATTCAATCAGTACAGATAACAAAGGTTATTTTATTATTATTTGAGATTTTTTATAGTTTTAACCTTAAAACTGCAAATAAGCTACATGAAAGAAAGTAAAATTCTGGCTACATGAAAAGGGAAGGAAGCATGCCCAAAACCTATTAAAAGCCAAGATATAACCTAAATTTGAAAAATACTAGTACATATATGAACATTTACTTTCATCTTTTTAAATACTTATTACACCATTATTAAATTGTAAACATTTAATTATTACTATTACTTATTTTTATTGGCAATAAGATTGATTAAAAAATAATACTTTATATAAATAATAAATATTCTTGCACATATACTACTGGAAGAGCACTGTCTGCTATAATACAGTAAATTACGAGTGTAGCAGGCAGGGCGTCAAACCCTCAACAAAAATGAAAAAAGCTTTTTTAACATCTAAACACTGTAAACGTTTGTAAACATTGAATAAACATTTGAATTGAATAATAAACAATATTATATACCCCACATGAATGTAGGTACCTACTACAAATTAAAAATGCTTATATTTTAATATTTTGATGGAAATACCGCAAACAAGCTTATTAGAAAGGTAAAATATGACCTCCGGTATACAAAACCACAAAAAATCATTTTTCAAAAATTATGGATTTACTTCCTAGTGCGACAGTATGTACAAGCTTTCTCCAGAGTATGCTTGGCTAAAATAATTTAGAGACTAGAACGAATGTGTATTTGAATACGCATACTTTTCGATTTTTGCACGGTATGATCAATAATCCTGAATACAACATGTACGAATTAAATGTAAGTTTGTCATGCGTTATTGTCATTTTTTACATCATGTGCTATTTATTAAATAAATTAAATTGAATTGAATTGAATTGAATTATATTCAACCTTGAACTGGGCCAGAAGTTCGTGTAAATACGAAATACACCACAGATATTTCAACCAGAAAAATAAATCGGAAGGCTCTCACATATTACAAGGTCTGTTTGGTTACAGGTGATTATTTCACAGAATTATTTCATCCCGGATTTACTCGATAATCGGAAAATCACTGATTGTTTCCACCGTTTCATTACAAACATTTATTTTAATATGTAATTAAAAAAATATATACTTTTTTTTGCAATAATCGAAAGTAAAGTGGATCTCATCATTAATAGGGAGAAAACTTAAATCATAATTGTTAACTGGCAACATAAAACGTAAGAAATATGTCGAGATCTTGCTACGCCAATGTTAATTAACATCTGCGGCGTAGCATTGCGGTCTTCTTACGGTGGATGCTGGTTTCAATAATACATGATAGTATAGTTACAACTTTTACTAGGATGACTTTATACAATATCATTTATATACTATGGCGCGTGATCCGCATAGCGCGGTGGCTCTAACCAGTCTACCTTTCACGCGGACCCGGCCGACCTTTTATGTCCTTTCTCGCCCACTCTGGTTCGCTCTCTCTTTCGTCCATTCCGCAGACACTACAAAATATCATCGACTCTCCGACCTTACTAGAGAACTATGACCTGTACGAATCAAATAATTATTTGCGTATGAGATCTGCATTATTCTATGATCCAAAATCAAGAACGGATATAACGAATAGACACACCATAATGCGTAGTGTGCAACTTTTAAAAGAACTGAGCACTAAGATTCTCACCTAATAATTTACACGGGGCAATATGTCATGCAATTATTTTAAAAAAACACAAACGGCAGTCCAAAGGCCGATCCTGAAATTGAATTATATTTGATGGGGATTACGTTAAAGGGAACCATATCAATATTGATAAGAAAGATAAAACAAAAAATTTTTAAACAATATATGTATCCCAAGTCAACTGATATAAATAAACAATGGCGTAGAATTTTATTTGTCGATAACAATTTATCAAAAATAATAACTAAAAATATTCCTAATTCAATTCAGCCGGCCTTTTATACGAGTAAGAAATTTTAAAAAATACATACTAAATAACAAGGAAACAGTGATAATCCTATCATGAAATCAGAAGTTTATAGACTTAATTGTAACGATTGTGATAATTTTTGTATTGGCAAAACAAAATGAAATTTTGAAACTAGGGTTAAAGAACATATCAAAGCATTAACTAGCAATATTGAGTCTGATTTTGCAAAACATTAACTAGAATAAGACCATACATTTGATATTAACACAGGTTTAAAATTGTTACATTTCAGCTATAAGATCTCACAAATAAATAATTTAGAAATACTTGAAATTAGGAAAAACGTTAATATTAATTCTAATATAATAAATACACAGACAAAATTTTTGCATAATCCTATTTTGAATATTTTTCTACTTAACATTCCATCTTCTCCAGATGACCCACAATAATTAACACCTCGAACCCCCCCCTCCCCTCACCTACCCCCTCACCCACCCCTTCACCGTAACACATTTGCTTGGTTTAATTTTTTAAAATTTTTAATACACAATAATCCTGAAGCAGGGAACATTGTTCTCGAAACATGTAGATTGTTTAATCTAATAAAATGGTGAAAACCAAGTAATTTGTGTTTTATTTTAAAAATAATGTCAGCACAAAGTCCAAACCTTCATACAGAATAAAAAATATTCTTCGAACAGTTAAATGGGTATTTTTTTTAAATAAATACATAAAAACTCGGGAAACTTTCAGATCCAACTAAATATTTGTGAAACAGTTTCCGTCTATTGTTCTGGGCGCCAATTGTAGGTACTTACCTGGTCCGTTCATGTAAATCCATGACGTAATAATAGTCGGGAGTAATCACGCACTGTGTAATTATCCGCTTTCCGATGATGCCACACCCGTGCACAGGGCCGGGAACTTGGCCCGTCTGTTTTAAATTTTTTTTTAATATTTATATATCTTTTGCGGTATACGGCCCAATTGGAAAATAAAGAAAATTAAAGAAACTGAAACTTCAGGAACATTACCTCGAAGAAAAGAAAAGAAAAAATAAATTGAGTGATTTTGCAAGAAAGTTAATTAAAAAATATATATATAATTAAACTAGTTAACTTTGTTTACACCACTAAAATTTATTTGGTAAAACCAACCGGTTTCGGAAACGACGTTCCTTCATCAGGGTATACTTAATACTGTATATGTATTAAGTATTAAGTATACCCTGACGAAGGAACGTCGTTTCCGAAACCGGTTGGTTTTACCAAATAAATTTTAGTGGTGTAAACAAAGTTAACTAGTTTAATTATATTCATAATGAATAACCACAAAGTAAGAGCAAAATACAGCAGTAAAAAAATATATATTTATGTATATTTGCATTTTTTTTTCAGATTCTTATGTTACTAACAGTAGGTATACACACCCGTGAAAAATCACGAAGAAGGCATTAATTAAAGATTCGCGTCTTAGCTAGGCCCTGCTCTTACAAGGTGTCGCATATACAATATATTTTTAACGTTTAGTTGCAGCTTAGCCGTCCACGCGTCCGAGGTTCGGATCTTTGTCTAGCCGTGTATTTTAATTTTTTAGCCATGAATTCCAGGAAGTTACGGAGTTACGGGATAAACAGGCAACGAAATTATTAAAATTAGATTAGAAAATTTTTGAAAAAAATGGCAGCGTCATGTCCGTTCCAGTGGGGCTCCTCCGTCGTGACTAGAGCCTCCAATCCGAATATTCGAATATTCGAAACTCGAACATATTCGCCTGTTTTTGAATATTCGTTATTCGAATACTTTTAAAAGTATTCGTAAAGTATTCGTTCATATTTATATTATAAGATTTGTAATATTTTTCCAAACGAAACAAAGGTTAACGAAGCCTGAAAGTCATTTGCAAGGGTTTTCAATTTATACCGCTATAAGCTATATGATTGTCGGACGTCCTTTGCATTTGCCTTTTTTTAAGTCATGCTTATCTTTATAGTTTTATTACAATAAGCACTTACGGTGGAGTCAACGATGATTCGGCTTTTTCATAAATACTTGAGCCGACAAACAAGAACTTATATACAAAAAAAAATTAAACTTGCCGTGGGGTGTGAGATATGAATTAATATAAACATATCTAAAATTTTGTCAGTTATCGAGAGAATACTGACTCGTCTGTATCTAATTTTTTATTGTTTTTATATATGTATATTTACAAAATTGAAATATATTTTTTTGTTTTTTTTAATTTGTATTTCTTAATTCAATATTATTTTTCAATATATATTTTTTTGTTTTTTTAATTTATATATTTTAATTTTAATTCATATATTTAAAAAAATTAAAATAAATAAATTCTCTACAATTATTATGTTTTGTTTTTTAATATGTAGAATGTATTTAACTGTATTTATCATCCAAAGTAAATTATTCCTTTCTTAAAAATTTTACGAATATATTGGAATATATTATCATTAACTATACGATATTCGAATAGTTGAAATCACGAATATTTGGAAGCTCTAGTCGTGACTGAGATGCGACCCGGCGTACATTTTCTGATACAGAAAAAAACGTCGTGAACTTATTAAAATATCTAAAACACAGCATTTCCGATTTGCAAAAAAAAATATTTTTTTTAAATTGGGATCATTCTGAAGAAAAATCTTACCCAATTAAAAAATTCAAACAAACGTGCGCCTGGGAAATTTTAATCTCAGTCACGGCGGAGGAGCTTCGTGGGAATAGCCATGACGCGGCCATTTTCTTTTTTAATTTCCGATAAAATATCACTTTAGTACTATATACCTACATTTCTGGCTCCCAAGATATAACCCTTTAAGGCATCGCACTTCTTTACGTCTTAGAACTGCGCATGTCGGTCGAGGTCGGTAAAGAACTTTTTTTTTAATTCCCAGCACCCACTCTGGCAGAACTAGGGCGATCCTGTCCATGCAACTCTAATTAATCCCGTCGGTTAGGCAGCCACGCACAATGCCGGAAACGCAAACTGTCAGCGAGGCTTTATTATTGTATACCTGACAGTGGAATCTAATCCCCTCGCTTTGTGTACAACCAATTAGTGGAACTGCCCGTCAAAAATGACGCATTTGTTAGTCTATCTACTGCGAAGGGTGCAATTCCAACATACTTTACTCTGTTGACTACGTTTGAAACAAAGGTTCAAAGGTATATCTCAAAATTATTATTATATCTATTTAATACTATCTATTTACGCTCTTATATACAGAGCTTGTCCACAATACTTAACAGGCAGATTGCTATGTCTTGATTATGAATCGAAAATATCCAAGCAAAACCATGACCAATATCAATAGTTATGTAAATATGCGACATTAAAATTATTCATTTTTTAAAATATTTCTGACTTCTTTTTTGCAAAACGTTGAACGTTAGAGTAACTTATTTCTAATATGAGAAATTTATTGCCTTTAATACAAGTCAAATAAAATGATAAAATCTTCCAACTCTATTTGGAAAACATTCTGAATGGAAATTTTTCGAGTTTTATATTATTTTCCCGTAGATCTCTTAATGGATTTTTATCCAAAAATGTATCTAAACATTTATTTACTACGTACTAGCTTACCCGCGCGGCTTCGCACGCGTAGATTTTTAGAAACTTTTAGTCATATTTTTTCAACATATAGATGTATGTCGTCGCGGTCTTTTTTATAGAATTTTTTGAGTTCTACAACTCCTCTATATATAGTATTTAAATATCTCTAACCGTTAAGGCAGTGTTCGTAAAAAACGTATCGTTCGATATTTTTTCGTCTAATTTAGTTGTAAAATAGGTCACCACGAAAATGCCTTTTATTTTTACGGGATAATATTTATATAATAATAATATATAAATATTGATGAAAGAACTGTTGAAATCGGATGAGTACTTTCGGAGATTACCTCCTACATCCAAACTTAAAAACATTACCTCTTTATATTATAGTATAGATATAAATGATTTAAAAAAACTGATCACGATAAAATAATAAATATAAATTCATCTCGTCTATGAAAATCAATGTAGGTAATTAATAATTTTATCATAAAAATTGTATTGTTTAATTATATCACATTCAAAATGTTCATAAAATATTTATACTTTGTACTCTAATGTCACTCTAGGTCCATCTATTAAAGTCAATCTACGATCTACTGATGGTTTGTTTGTTAAAAAACAAAAATTAAAATAAAATTACGATGAATTCTCGGTCATGCATTCAGGTGTTTGTCCTGGGGAAATCCTGACTTTTAATTTTTAATGTTTTAATGTTTTCCTGTTTTTTAAAATACGGGGCAGGCAAGTGGATAATTGAGACAGGCATCCACCTTTTAAATATAGTGGACTAGTTCTGTTACAAACTGTATATATGATTTATATATTTTTTTTATTTCTCTTTATAAAAATTGAGATGCACAAAATGGAATACGTGTCGCATTAATATTCTCGAATTAAGCTAAAAGCCTGTGCCATGAAAATAGGACTATCTTTGCTGTTGTCCTGAAATGGGGCTCGAACCACCGATCACCAGATCACTAGACGAGCGTCATGACCACTACACCAACAAGCTACTCATTTTTTTACAATAAAAATGTATTACAAAGTGATGGCATTTCAACCGGTGACACACTGACCCTTATTTAAGAATTGTATCGAGGATTGATTACCGATTTTTCGTAAATCGATATATATTAGTTACCAATCATCGATACAAACACATATAAATCTCAAATAACTGCACCATGAGTAACCGGTTAAAACAACGGTTTACCTATCACTTACAATACGTATATTGCAAAAAATAGATTGCCACGCCTAAACAAATCAATACAACTCTGTTGATATATTTAAAGCTCGAACACTATACACATACAAAAGACAAATCTACTTAGCTTCTATGTTATAGTTTGCCTACATACTTAATCTATTATTTGTTGCGTTTATCTTGTCAATATGGTGAATGATAGTTTATTGTCGAATAAAATACATAAATCGTTAACATCCCTTAGGCCCGGTTGTTTCAAGTTCGATCAAAGTAAGCGGTCGATTGAAGCATAGATTTTTACGAAAACGGATCGTCTGATTGGTGGAGAACGTAAAAATTTATGCTTTAAAAGAACGCTTACTTTAATCCAACTTGAAACAATCGGCTCTTAGTTGAAGAAGTATCGAAAATATTTAAGCGCGATGCAGCGTAACGCAGAAGAGTCGCAGCCAATAGATTATTGGCAAATAGTGGTGGGTCCGATCTGTATTAACTACTACAATGTAGTACTACATTACATTGAAGTGTACACTTCATACCTTTTGAAGTGTAGTGTACACTACAAACTACACATACTTCAAAGTTATTGAAAGTACATACTTCAAATAGTACATATTCTTGGAAATCGAAACAACCCCCCCTCCCCCATGGTTTTGAAAATTTTCCAGTAATACACTTTTCAAGAAGCGCTTCTTATAGATCATTACAATTTTGTAGTACTACAATTACTTCAATTCATTGGTACTACAATTTTGTAGTATTGCAATAGTTCACTCCATTAATACGACAGTTACTTCACTTCATTAGTACTACAATTTCGTAGTACTACAATTAGTTTACTTCATGTAGTTTTTACTACAAATATAATGTACACTTTGTAGTCTTCTTGTAACTGGTGAACGTGTGCGTGTTGTAGTCTTCATTTTGAAATGTAGTTTTTCCCTTCCATATTGGCAACTGCTGATGACAGAAAATCGGAGGAGACCTATAATACAATTTGATGATAATGTTTATGATAATTATACGAACACATGTCTTGGTAGGTCCATGAACGTAAAATAAAATCTGAATACTTGTAAGACGTAACGGAATGCGCGAAGAATCTAACGTCCCGTTACGTCAAAGTATCCGTTATTTTGACAGTTTTTTTGTGAGGATTAAATGAAAAAAGAGCTATCTAAGCGTTGGCGATAACGGTGCTGTCAGAGTATTCAAAATATTGTCTGCAATAAAACATTTTGTATTTTTCTCCGAAAATCCATTACATTCCCTGCGCAGTGAGATATATTATTTTTGATGTATATCTTCTTCTTGCCAGGTGACATATTGTCTCACAATATTTTAGGTTTTTTAATATCGTCACAACTTATAGTTGACTATACTTAGTGAAATTAATTTGTTTTTTTAAACAGTTAATTTGCAACATCTAAATCGCAGCAGGTCAACTTGAAGATCAGCATTAAAGAGCAAATGGAAGACGTAGATAACCACCAAATGCTAATTGTGGTCTCCGTCCTGGACTTCATCAAGAAGTTTTATGGAGATGTCAGCATCGCCTTATTCATTACACGAAGTACCTTCCTAGACGTTCTAGGGTTTTTATTACGGAATTATTTTCTTGCACTCCCCTCGTTTTGTCTATTTATAATTCTTTAGTTTACTTATTTTAATTCATTTATTTCTGGAAACTCAACAGCTTACAATGTTTTAAAATAATTATGATGTAATGGAAAATGGATAAACTAATAAAAGAGATCCACAATACAGAGTATTGTAACTTGAATATTACATAATTAATCAAAAACAAAAAAAGAAATTACATAATAAATATACAAAGTAAAACGAAGAAATCAAAAGCAATACAAACTAAAAAATAAAGAAATTTTTATTAATCAATTACAAAAGACATACAAAAAAATCAAATAAACGAAAAAATATTTAAACTGCTACCGGGATTTGAACCAACGGAACTCCATTCTATCCGGGGATGGCGCGTTATCCAATTTCGCCACGACAATTTGGTAAGTAAAAGAACATTTTTCGACCTTATTTGTAGTCTCCAGATACAATGGAGATCCGTTGGTTCGAATCCCGGTAGCAGTTAAAATATTTTTTCGTTAATTTGATGTCTTTCTAACTGATTAATAAAAATTTGTTTAAGAATTCACAGAACTTTGTTCTGAAATTGCAACTTCACAGTAATAACGTGTTTTCTTTAATATAAAAAATAAAGTTTTGATTCTTCTTTCCATCCTGCAACATCATATCTGTAATGCCTCCGACCTAAGTAAGTTATTTTTAGATGTTGATTTTGATGAATTTTTTCGTCTTTCTATTTATATGTGATTCGAATATTTATTTTTTAGCATCAAAAGTTTATTTGTCATTAGTAATTTTTGACGTCAAGTGTTATTATAATTCTTATATATTTTTAGTTTCTAATTCTTCACTCGATCGTTTTCACTGCTGATATTCAACATTCAGCAACTCTTCTCTCCTTCTCAATACTCCCGCTAGAACCACCCTTCCACTGCACACCAAAAATTCAGGCTCCTTTTGCCAGTACCTAATTAATTTAAAAGTAAAAAAAAAAACAGTAAAAGTAATTACATACATGTTAGTTTAATACTTCACCTTTCAATGAGAGGTTCTCAAAACTCTTCTCGAGTTTTGAGAACCTTAATAATAATAATAATACTAATAATAAAAATATATATATATATATATAAATAAATAAATAATAATAATAATAATAATAAATAATAATCATTAAATTCAAGCAGAGTAATAACAGTTTTATTCCATCCATTTCAAGGATAATCATGAATCTTAAGAAAGTTAACGCCGATTCAATAAAAAATAGTCTATTCCTCTTTCCCTGTTTTTGTCTAGGTTTCACTTCCGTAAAGTGCAATGCTACATGAAGCAAGCGCGCGTGCTAGTCGGTGCGACGGTCGAGGAAAGAATGGCAAAGTGAGCTGTGTACCTAACGCTTGCGTTTAGCGCGGAATCGCCGTAGACGGCGGCGTAGACTCAATCTGTATACTTGAAATCCCGAAACAATTTAATTGTACATCTTCAATAGTTATATATAGTTTTATAATCTCATATCGCGTATGTATACAGGCTGTACCAGAGCTAACAGCAGAAACTTGGCCGGTAGATTCCTGACTATGTTATAAGTCTAAAATGTTCAAGCAACTATACATACAACCTAACATCAATAGTTATGGAGATATGCAATATCAAAATGTTCATTTTTTTTCAATATTTCTGACTTATTTTTGTAAAAAGTTGAACTATCATTACAGTAACTTATATCGATTGTGAAAAATTTATTTTCTTCAATACAACTTAAATAAAATGATAAAAACCTTGTAAAAAATGACTTTTTTCAATTTTTGCAAGGTTTTTATCATTTTATTCGACTTGTATTAAAGCGATTGAATTTTTCATAATTTACATAAGATACTGTAATAATAGTTCAACTTTTTGTAAAAAAAAAAGTTAGAAATATTGAAAAAAAATGCAAACTTTGATATTGCATATTTCCATAACTATTGATATTAGGCCATGGTTGCTTGAATATTTTAGACTCATAACACAGTCAGGAATCTACCTGCCAAGTTTCTGCTGCTAGCTCTGGTACACCATGTATATTTGTCGATTCATTGTCCAATATCTCACAAACGATGGAATTTGCACGATCTGAAATACCTTCATGAAATACAAAAAACACATCCGTACCGACGTGATAATATATATTGATTAGAATCTCATATCATCCACATTACAAAACTACTCATTTTCCATATCCATATACTGTATACGACTGTTTGAAATGCCTGTGTTCATATAATATACACACTATGTAACTGTACATAAATTATAAAACGCGGCCAAAGTGAACACATACATTTTAAATATTGATTTATACGTTTCAGGCATTTACCGCAACACATATTGTCTCACGTAATCGAACCAAAGCATGATTTATAGCCATTGTATCAGTATATTGGTGGGCTCAACGATTGTACGTAAACTTTACTAATTATTACTAAGCTAATTATGTACGTTTATATGCAGATTGAATTATTGTTATCTAAATATAATGATTTCGTTGTATGTTCATAACTTGCTGGAATGACAACATTAGATAATTAGAGTGGGACACTCAATCTGCGCGCAGCTCATGTTGCGCGGTCACGCAAGGGTCGTTATGGATTATTATTATTTCCCTTGATTTTTCACGTTTTAATTTTTTTTTTTCATTTTGTCATCAGTATATTACCAATGTTCACATTATGTTCAATGTTTTTTTATTTGATTAATGTCATGCATCGGCTTGGAATTAAAGAAATATGTGTTTAGACTTGGAATCTGTTTAGTTCTGAGTATAATTAAGTATACCAATAATTTTAATATTTTCAATAGGTATTGCTTCCATTAAGTAAGTGTGATTTTTTTAGTTTATTTTTGTTTTTACTTATTTATGTTTAATTTTCTTAAATATGTTGTGTAATGTGTTAAATAATAATATTTCCGTATATGTAAAAACTCACAAAGGCAATGATGGTAATAAATAAATGCACGAAAGATTACATGGATTACCGTAAGATCCTCCTGGGAGCGTAGGAATCTTTTCTGACTATATCAAATTGATGATCTTCAATCTACCATTTCTCGCTTTGATTACTGTAATTTGATATCTATGCGTGTGTCCCGTAACAGGAAATAGATAAATCACAATCCTAATTTAATACAAAGTTTGCGCACATCTCACACCATCTTCTAAACCTTCACTTGCTTAAATATCCAGAGAGGATTGAATATAAGTTGTGCCTCACAATATTCAAGGCTATTTACCATATGGCCCCTCAATATTTTACCGACTTCTGCATTCTATTTGCCGCTAATGACAGACAACTAACATTTCGCTCAGCATCAACATCCAATACAAATAGGTTAGTTGAAAGAAATAGCTCCCGTAAAACCAACTTCGGTGACCGTGCTTTTATGGTGGCTGAAATAAAATTATATAATAAACTTCCAAACAAACTAAGGCAAAATAAAGCTTAACATAATTAGAAAAACAACGAAAGATGCACCTATTTTGACAATCATACAAAAACATATCGAGGGTAGGAAGCCAAAAAGGTGTAAGTGATTATTTCGAACTTTACAGGAGAGCAAAGGAAAGCTCTGTGAATCTGATTTTGTCAATGTTTCTGTTATTATTAAACGATTTCCATATGTGCTTTGGATTAACAAATATGGAAATCATTTAATAATAAAAGAAACATTGACAAAATCAGATTGACAGAACTCTGTTGTGCTTTCCTTTAAAGTTCGAAATAATCACTACCGCCCTTTTGGCTTTCTAACTTCAATATAGAATCAGACCATTCCAGTAGTACCTAATGCTTCCACTCCGAGTATGCACTCCGCGAAAACGCCTAAACATAATTCTTCCAGACCCTCTCAACTATAGTCTTAACCATCAATTCATTTTTTTTACGTATCATTTATAAGCAATCAAACATAATAATTTCGTTGTCTGTCAGTCCGTCCGTCCATCCATATGTCTATCTGTCCTCGTAAATTCGTGCAACGTCCGTCATTTCGTTCGAAGTCATGGCTAAAAAAAACGAAATTAAGCGGCCGGAGACGGGAATTGAACCCCGGGCTAGTAAACCCGAAAGTGACAACGAGAGCGATGTTGCTATCGCCGAGCCTGCAATACCCCTCAAAAATACAGTACATATAGGACTTAATAAAGACGTAAACTATTTCATGTTCCGCCCAATCGACAGGGTTTAGAATAGTAGGTACATTTAACTGCTGGCAGGGGTAATATTAAAAAAAAATGTTCAAAAATTTTCATTAAAGTCGTTATTATGTACTATTTCATGGGTGTCGATAAATACTTATTCATTAGGAACCGACATGTAAAAGTAATGATTTATTTAGTCAGTAAGTTGTTTTTTTTTTGATAATGTGATAAATAAATAATAACAAAACCTCCAAATTCCCGACGAAAAAGGGGTGTAAATTTGGATGCCACATTCTTTACCTACCCTGTGGAATAAATCTGAACATAATCAGGTTTCTTGAATGAAATCCTAAGTAAATATTTGATAATTGCTTTAAAGTCATTAAAGCCAGCCCTCCCAGATAAAAAGGCAGCGAAGATTTATCTCTAAAACATGCTGATAATAATCACCCTCGAGGGCGATATAAGAAAGTGCTCTGACCATATTAAAGTGGTTAACTTGAAGCATGTTCTTCACATGCGCGCTCCAGGGGGGGAAGTGTATTCACCTGGTAGTTGTAAAGATAATACAAAGACCATTACGTTGGCCGGATTTGTCACGTTCTGTGGAATATTTTTAAACTGCTCTGAAAAATCGTGCCCAAAGGGCGAGGGACAAATTGCGAATCTGAGCCGCAAAAAATTTATGGAGATTGTTTTGTAAAACGCAGCCTTACAAATTACGTTACACGAATGAACAGCTTTTCTCTTTGGGTATGAAGGGTACACTGAGAGTATTTTAAAGCATATTTTTTATATCGTAGATACCGTGTACGTACTATTAGGTCCTTACATATGAAATTGGCGTTTTGCCGTACTGGCAAATTTGATCTCAAATATCTTCTCTTTGGTTAGGAATTCCAAATCCAAATTTATACAGCTATTTACTCATGTATTTGTGTTTTGAAAATTATAATTCATTTGTTTTTTCCTCAATTGTTTTTTTCTTTGCGTCACTCAGTTTACAAAATGAAAAACTTGAAATATCGCGTTATTTACGAGTACGAGTTCCACCGTGGCACCAGTGCTGCAGAAACGGCTCGAAGGATTAATGATGTGTATGGCAACGGTGCCGCAAAAGAAAACACAGTGCGTTTTTGGTTCCAACGTTTTCTTTCTGGAAATTTCGACCTGCAGAACAAGCCCCGTGGACGGCCGGAGACCAAAGTTGATAATGAAGAATTGAAGGCTATTGTGGAAGCGGATCCATCGCAAACCACATCCGAGTTAGCTGCAGGCTGCGGTGTTAGTGATAAAACTGTTTTAATCCACTTGAAGCAAATTGGTAAGGTGAAAAAGCTTGAAAGGTGGGTACCTCACGAATTGAGTGAAGCAAATCAACAAACGCGCGTTGACTGCTGCGTTGCATTACTCAACCGGCACAATAATGAAGGGATTTTAAATCGAATCATTACCTGTGATGAAAAGTGGATCCTGTACGATAATCGGAAGCGCTCATCGCAATGGCTGAACCCTGCCGAACCAGCCAAACCATGCCCCAAGCGAAAATTGACTCCAAAAAAGTTACTTGTGAGCGTTTGGTGGACTAGTGCTGGTGTCGTTCACTACAGCTTTCTTAAATCTGGCCAGACGATTACGGCAGATGTCTATTGTCAGCAACTGCAAACCATGATGGAAAAGCTAGCTGCTAAACAACCGAGGCTGGTTAATCGCTCTAGGCCACTGCTGCTTCATGATAACGCTAGACCACACACTGCACAACAGACGGCTACCAAATTAGAGGAGCTTCAATTGGAATGTCTAAGACATCCACCGTACTCTCCGGACCTTGCCCCAACAGATTACCATTTTTTTCGAAATTTGGATAACTTCTTGCAAAGGAAAAAATTCAACTCCGATGGGGCAGTCCAAACCGCCTTCAAAGATTTTATTGATTCCCGTCCGAATGGTTTTTTTAGTAAAGGGATCGATGAACTACCTATGAGATGGCAAAAGTGCATAGATAGCAATGGTACATACTTTGATTAAATAAATATATTATAATAAATAAATCGGCTTTATGTTCCTCCCATACTAAACGCCAATTCCATATGTAAGGACCTAATATGTACCTTTTTATCAAATTATTTACTAGCTTCGTTTAAGTAACCACTTCAGTTTGTATATTGTCAGGGAATGGTGGCTGTGGGATACAAATGAAATAATTATAAAAAAATAATTATATGTAGGGACGTTCCGAGAACACAAAATACTTAATAATCCACTTTAAAATAAAGAGGTATCATAAGCAACTGCGAAATCTATGTATACCAGATGATGAAAAAAGACTACATAGGTATATAGATCTTTCAAAAATTTGATAATGTGTGGATGTTCTTACTGGCGAACGTTGCATTGTGTAGAGTGATCACTTAAACCAGCTCATACAGATCATAAGCCCTGGGCCGTCCTATAAAAAGACTTCCATACATGTTTCTAATATAAATAGTTTCCTCTCTGTGAGACTTCTATAATTTACCTTAATGATACACTTCAAATTAATTATATGATACACAAAGCCGCTGGACGCGAATTTAGTCGGAGCCCTGTTCTTAAATTAACTATAAATGTTTCCAGAATATTTAACAAACTTATTCACTAAATTCCTTCTAGAATCTTCGCTGCAATTTGAATCACTCCTGAGTAACTTGTCTTTCATATATGCACTGATGCACGTTACTTAAATCGCTCAGGTTTGCACTGGAAAACTTCTCGCTTGTCGGTAGGTACTTTATTGATCTTCTATCAGAAAGTTAAATCACCCCAAGTGTGTATGTGGGGTGATTTAGCTTTCTATGGTCATAGGCTGCTGTCAACTTTCACACACACTAAAGCGCAGTAGCCAGTCGAACTCCTTATATAGGTAACCTTCGCGTCGCGATGGTTCCAGAATCTATTAGGTCATTCCACATCTTTGAACAAATTTTAAATTTATTTATGTTTAATTTATTTTTAATTAATTTATATTTTAATTTTATTTATTTTTAATTTATTCTTAAATTTTTAATTTTTAATTTATTTTTTGAGAGTGCTGTTAAATTCTTGATTATACGCAATTCTTTCTGCTTCTACCATCCCGTGACAATGTGCTAACCGGTTTCAATACAGTATGGCCTATATGTGTTTGTTATCAGTACACATTTTATTTTTCAAAACCTCAAAGAATAACAACCTTATTACTATTTGAAGCATTAACTTTGTGGTTAGACATAATAACAGAATGTTAGTAAACTTAGTAAAAACCACTGGTAGTGGTTTTTACTAAGTTTACTAACATTCTGTTAATAACAACCTTGATTATTACTCCAAATTTCTCCATTTTATTAATAAGTAACTTTATTTTAACAAATGTCAATTATACATCATATTTAAAAAAAAACAAGTTAATTCTGCATACTAATGTTTTGAGTACATATTTCTATCCCTGATACTTAAATCTTAAAATTTCAAGGTTTTATATTAAATACGTGTAGGAATATTTTCTTTTCACAATCTTTACTCTACCAAGTCACACCTTGGGGTTGGCAGCAGCGGGAGGGAAGCGGTTCTCCTGACGTCATAGTAAGAAGAGTAGGGGAAGGAATAAGAAATAGGAAGGTTTAAAAAAGTTAAATCATGGTTTATTTCAGATCTGGACCTAACTTACAGGCGTTTATAGTAAAAGTTATCGATACTGAGTACAGTTTATTATTTAGCATCACGTATAATGTTTCAGGGTAGGTTTAATGTTATTTTTATTTATTTATTTAATTTGTTTATTTGGTTCATTATTTTATCTTATCTTTGCTTTTCTCCAAAAAATTACCTAAACGTAATTGTAATTCGTTCTTATGGTAGAACAAAATATTGTTTTACTGATATGCGCAGTGAATTTATAATTTATGCTTTATAATTATATATACGGAATCTACTTGAAATATTAAAATGCTATCTATAATCCAATGTTGTCAAATTTCAGAGCATTATTTTTTTTTAATAGTTCGTATTTAGTAAAGGCAGATTCTTGAAGGGTCGATGAAATTTATGAGAAAAGAAAAAAAAGGAAAGAAAAGGAGGAAAACCCTTTTTTTTTATTTCAACATACCAATGAACATTTATGAGTGAGAATATATAGTAATATATAATTATTTTATGTAGTAAAAAGCAAAGAAAAAATGAATAAATTTGAAGTAGCTAGGAAAAAAAGGATTAATAAGTGTGAGAAAATATATAAGTAACCATATAAAGCACAAAAAATATATTTAGCAAAACGAAAAAAAACTGCACTGCACAAAACCTATACCTATACATTTTTAATTTTTACCAAAGAGTGCTGTCCAACTTGATTAGGTTAAGAAAAACGAAGGAGAAGCATTGTTATGTTTTATCTCATCTTAAACTCGCGCGAAATGAGTACACCAAAAAATAATATCACTGAAACATTCTTTAAATAGTCTTGTCTAACTTCATACTGGCTGGTTTCGAAGCTCTTACCATAGAAACTGTGAATAACTTTAAGTTATTCACAGTTCCTATGGACATAATAAGTGGACACACGTAAACCATCAAAGGGTCCACCGATAACCGCTCCAGTTAATGACAACCAATAACCGCTTTAATTCAACGCGCATTAAAACGATCCATTTTATTCAGTCAGATTTTGATATTTATTTATTTTTTCTGAGAAAAATTTAAAGATTGGTACCATTTGTTGTGCTCTCTTGAAATTTAATCAAACTTGGTAAATAAATTTAAAAAAACAATTTACGATTTTTGCATATTATGTAAATAATATATCCGGCAAAAAGCAGATCCGGATCAATGAGAAAATTTAATACAGGTACCTACATTCTTTTTTGTATCGAATGTTTTTTTTATTCTCAATTCACATTCATATTATAATAAGTAAATTGAAAAATATTGAAAACATACTTTTACATACCTAATTATTTTGCATACATTCGTAATCGATTTTTTAACATCAGCCGTGCAGTATTTTTTATTCAAATATTAAACACATTGCTTAAAATTTAAAAAAAAAATTCGATTGGCATATTTCTGCGGCTCTTGCTTGTGAGCAACGTGATTATTAATTTGATGTAAGTGACGTGATTATTAATAAATTTTAATCGATATAATGACCAAATCTTGTCGAAATTATCAAATAACTAGCTGTCACGTAAAAATAACGGTGGTTCGCGTCTTTGCTAAGCCCTAGTATATATTTATAGCATCTTTTTGGCGGCTTTTGAGTGGTGGCCGTGGCAACATGCGTGAAACGGCCGATTCGGGTTTAGTGGCCTGGGTTTCAAGCCCCATCTCCGGCCAAATTGCGGACGTTACACGAAGTTCCGGGGACAGACAGACAACGAAATTTTTATGTTTGATGTGTAGTCATCCACTTAACGTAAATATTGAATTTTTCAGAGCTCTAACTAGTCGGCAAGTTGGTGAAAAATCAATTATAAGATTCCACCACAAACAACAGACAAATAGAGTTAAATAAAACATGTAAAACAGTGATACGTTAATACATCTCATATAAAAATTTTAAATTTAGCAACGAGGCTTGTGCTTTGAAAATGGGTTTGACTTCGTGGCCTCTTGGGATGAGGCAAATATTTCACCACCGTTATTATATAAGCACGTCCCACGTTGAATATATCTATTAGCCTACAGTTTCTAGCTCTGAAATCTAGGCATTGGTGAGTGAAATTAACTGTAATTAGAAGTTTGACTATACTCCTGGATGGAAATTCAAGAGTTATAAGAGTGTATTTTGATATGAATATACCTTTAAAACAGGTTTGAAATATGCGTTACAAAATTGTCGTGAAAATAGGTCAACCCCTAAACGCCCATATATCAGACAGTTTATATCGCAGGTGGAAGTTAACGGTAGCGATAGTTTGAGGACCTTTGAAAATATCTTTAGATTGCATTAGCCGCGACCAATGCGAGAGGATCACGTAAGCGGCACGAATTAGCGCGCTCAGTCAATTTCCGATCGGAATGAAACAAGTGTTACGATATTTTTATTATTTAAGATAAATTATATAATAGATGCCACACAGAGACGAAACGTGTATAGAAGTCTTTATCGGGTGGCCCAGGGTGATCTGTTTGAGCTGGTTTAAGTGATCACTTTACACAATGAAACGATCACCAATTCCGCCATTTAGAAATGTTATATTTTTTTTTCATATATTCGAATGGACTATACTAGAGACATCTATGGTCCTTCAGATGACATAGTATACAAAGATTTCACCGCTGGTAATGATACCTAGAATCAGAATTGGTGAACTTTTCATTGTGTAAAGTGATCACTTAAGCCAGCTCGTACAGGTCATAATCCTAGGACCAGCATATAAAGACTTCCATACACGTTTTATCTCTGTGAGACTTTTATAATTTATCTTAATTAATAATTATCCCTCTGAGGGAGAAAGGGATGAAGAGTTTATGGGGTTAGGTGGATTTAAATCTGTGCGTTATTTTTTTTTTAATGCTGGAGATATCGCTTAATTTTTTTATAGCTGCATAAGCTATTCAAATTTTAAAAATCTAAATTCACATCTAAATTTATGATGAAATCATTTTGTTTCATAAACGTATATGTGTTGAGTACTAGTGCCTGTGTAGTAGTATATGCAATGGGTAGGTACTCTATTTGATTGTGAAACCGCTACATCAGTGTGATACGTCTCCTCGCTTGCACTGCCCACTCGATTTGCATATTAATCTCTGGGATACGTTCATTAATACCCGTCGGATGACGCTAAAGTAATTATATTGCGCTCATCGCAACCGCAGAAATCTGTCGAGTTTCTAACTCCGCCAGACAAATAAATGCAAAAACGCCAACTGTCACGCAGTGCGGTCTAAATGACGTGCATTCGGTACGAAAATTTGCATTCAATGATAAGATTATATTCACGTGAAGATCTCGATAAAGCTATTTTTAATATTTGGAATAAGTTACTTTAATGATAGTCCAACACTTAATATCTTTGGCAGGTTATGTGTAGGTGTTTGGGAGATAACGGCCACCCATCTAGAGGTATCTTCTTGTGTCGGCATGTGACTTGTGTTTTCATGAGTGTCGCGTGATATGTGTGCGATGAACCAACAGAGGCAGGATGAGTGGATACAGGGAGCAAATAATACTCACGATTAACTGTGGTGCTTATTGGTAGCAATTTAAAGATGTGTTGTTGAGTACAGAGATATCACTTGCTGTTGCTACGGCGGCCGATGATAGAGTGGTTGAATATATTGGTGACCGAAACCAGGATAGCCGCATCGAGCCCCTAATTGCGTGCGGCTAGAGTCGCAATGGCTGTGGACCACCACATCTCCATTACTATTGATATTAGTACATTGTTGCTTGAACATTTTCGTCTAACACTTGTAAATTTTTATGGATCAATTCTGTTATATCCTATAATATACACAACGCAGTATCAATAGTTTCAGTGCTCTGTGTTTCTTAAGGTCTCATTAATGAGTGCAACAATTGACAAGTTGTCTGGAAAAAAAATGTTTTTCAGAAATGCAGAATATCATAGTGTACTACGTTTATTAGAAGTACAATTGTGGATAAACATAAATTGTATAAAATATTTTATTATTTGTAAAAAATCAAGTTCAACGCATGTATTTTTTAATCCTCTGATTAAAAAGTTGCACAGATGTATTAACGTGGATGAGGTAAAAGTGGTGTTCTAGAACAGAAAAATGTGGAGTTCTATCGTCTCTGCCTATCCCTCTGTGAAAACGCCGGCGCCGTTTAAAATCTGCAGATCCCATAGTGATCGTAGGCGAAATCTACTGTAATAGGAAAATTGATGTAAAACGTATTCGTAGTATTACGAGATCGTAGCTGTGGGAGGCAAATGAAAAACATAAAATTAATTGAAGTTTTATTAACTACACAAAGTCACTGGACATGGATTTGATCGGAGCACTGTTTGTAAATCACCGTAAATGTTTCAAGAATATTACACACACTAATTCACTATATTCGTTCCAGAATCTTCGCTGCACTTTTTATCACTCCTGAATATCTTATCATTTACTGATGCACGTTACTCAAATGGCTTAGGTTTGCGTTAGAAAAATTTTCGCTTGCCGGTAGATACTTTCTTAAATTACTATCGCTAGAATACACACGTGCTCTGGCAACAATATTTGTTGTCGCTTTGTGAAGTGTCACGTTACTACGCAAAAACTGTTCCACCCTCGCTTTTATAGACCCGTGTTCATGTCGCTTTTCTCGATGTTTCCAGAATCGAGTGGACCATCCTAGAACCTTCTAGTAACTTCTAATTTTAGTATAAAATGTGTAGAGTGCTGTAAAATCATCGATTACGTGTAATTCTTTCTGATTCTACCATCATTACGAATTAAATATGTGACTTAAGGTATGTCTTTAATATTATTTTATTATTCTAAATAACATTGCGGTATTTTTGAAAAGAATTCGCCTCAAACCTTAACCAAACTCGCGCAAAATAAATCGAAAAAATAAAACTTTCGCGAGCAATATCTTTAGTTTGATCCAAATATCAAAAGTGAAACCTTGTCCTTTCAAAGCCACGATGTGTCAATTTCACTGAGCCCGCTTCTCCCAAGTTCGCGGCGTTTTTTTGCACTCACCCCCCGATGATGAACTTTGGACGTGAACGCAGTCCGGAAGATCTCCCGCCCGTGCCTGTATCCACACACAGAAATGTATTGATCCCATCCCCCGCCCGGCCGATATGATTGACCGGCGCATATAACGCTTTAATGGCCCATTAACTCGGTAAATCCTGTCCATGCGACGGCAACACCGGTAGCCATTTATACGATTAATTAATTAATTAACCGGATTATAAAGGACTCCCCACACAGGCGGGCGTGCGGCACGGAGAGAGAACAGATGCGAGCTTTTTCAAAAAAAATCAGTTTCCCAGGCGCTCGCAATATATTTTTGAAAAAAGCAAAATTCAATTCTTCTTCTTCTTCAGCCTTCATCTCTTCACTGCTGGATACAGGCACAGTATACCCAGAACAGTAGTTTATCTCCGGCATGTCGGCGAGTTATTAGCCTACACTTGCGTTGACGCTAGGGTTGTCACTTTATTTTTCCGACGCATAAGGTAGACACGAAACCCGAAAATTTCTGTAATTAGTATACCTAGTTTCTGCACTTAAATTGCAAGAACGCTGATTAACATCAACGTAGACTTTTAAAAACTCAAAGTCCTTGTGATAATCAACACACCTTTTTAGTAAAGCACCACAAACATAAAAAAGGCATTTTTTTCAGGAAGCGCATTTTCTTTCTAAAGCGGCGGCTGCGAGAGGCACCCAAGGCACGGCCCTTACTGCCGCCGCCTTGTGCCCCCATATTCTATGTCAATGTGTGCGTCACAGTGCGTGCGTACACGGCGCCGAGCACGCACGCACACATTCTAATGGGTAGCGGCCAGTTTGCATGAAGACGTATTACTGTTCTTAGTATACTGTGATACAGGCCTCTTCCATACCCTTCCATCCTTCCTTGTTATTTGCTCGTTGTAGCCATTTCTTCCCCCCCATAGCAACTTTATCGTCGGCCAATCTCTTTTGAGGTCTTCCGACGTCTCTTTTATTTTCCCAAGGTCTCCATTTCAGAACTCTAGGAGTCCATCTTGTAGCATCTTGCCTTGCAACATGTCCTGTCAATTGACATTTTAGCTTCGTTATCCAGGATATCCACTACTTGTAGTTCTGCGCCTAATTTCATCATTTCTAATCACTTAGGCTTACGCCAAGCATGGATTTCTCCATAGATTGTTGTGCATTTGAGCTTTTCTTTGTAGGGGCCATCGTCTCCACTCCGTACGTCATCACTGGCAGTATACAATCGTGCAAAATTTAATAATTTGAATAAAATGATAACATATTATTTCGAGTATATTCATATTTTTCAAGAATACAAAATACCATACATGTTTTACCTTTCATTAGCGTTTGAAAATAATTGTTTCTTAGAATCGTGCAGAAATACAAAAACCTACATTACTTATTAAAATAATACAGCAGATTGAATGCAAAATATTTAGATTCATAATACCATCATATGGCAAAAAGGCATCTCATATAAATTAAAAAATTAGAACTAAAAAATAAATGTTTTCATTTCACAGTGTACACACGTGAAAAATCGTGGAGGAGGCGTAAATTGATGGTTCGCGTCTGAGAGAAGCCTGCTCTTATTATGTGAAGTATAGTATATTTTTGACAGGCTAGGGAGAAGCGGTGGTTGCTATGTCCTCTATTTGCGCGTTTCGAATCTTTCTCCAGTAGTATAATTTAGTTTTTTTAGCCGTGAATTGGAACAAAATTATTATAATTACATATTACTGGAACACTGATTTCAAGTGCATTTCATGATCTCGCATTTTCGTTACATGCTGCTTCACGTTATATGCATCACTGCGCGCATTTCTGCGAAAATGCGCATGCTGTGCGTATAAAAGTTACGTATATAAAATTTTTACCGTAATTACGCTAAAAGAAGATAGAAATTCAAAAATGCATATTCTGATGTCGCTTATCTCCTTAATTTTAACATTTTACCCAAAAAATATTTTCTATTCAAAATTGAATGAAGAAGACTACTCCGAAGTTTTTCTTACTGGCTGCCAGTAGGCACACATCTACATTAGAAGCAGGGATACGGTACCTAGTCTTTAATTTCGTGTTTATATTTAATTATAAATTTAGTCATATTTTGAACACGATAATTAATGTATTTTTGAGTACATAAACACCGCGGCGCTTTCAAAACATTCATTCAAGCATTTCCAGCATTGATTAAGTGTTGCGAATTAAATAGAATCCAACCTTGTACACGAACCATTTTCATTAGCCGAGTATCAAACCGGGCGAACGAAATTTCCCAAAATACCCCCAGTCCTCCAATTGATTGATCGAAGCCGGTGATTAATTCCGTCCAGCCGCGGGGGCGGAACATTTGATTTTGACAGTTTGTTTCCAAAAATTATCTCGGCGGTTGTGAAAAACGCACGGCGCTATTTATTACAAACGCCACTGGAAAAATCGCCTTTACTCGACTGAAAAAAGTTTTTACGTAAAATTCAATTACGCGTATTAAATTAGTAATTTGCGCGAAACGCCTGGTATTGGTGGATTAAGTCGCAGTTCGAGGCTCCTTTAATTAAAATTATAAAGCTTGTTCTAAATGTGTTAAGCTGTGACATCACCCCCGCCAACCACCCCTAATTTCTCGCAAATTAGTTGGCGAATTCCCTAATTAAATATTAAATTTAAATCTATTTTTACTATTACGATTATGATCCTGAAAGTGACTTTCATCAAATATTAAAAATTCTTTCGCTTTAATACAAGTCAAAAAATATTAAAATGTATCCACAAGAATAAGATTACTTTATTCGACTTTAATTAAAGCGAATCAATTTATAATACTTAAGATGAGAAAAATAATTTTTCAGTTTTATTTTAGTTGTATTAAAACGAATGAATTTTTCATAATCGATATAAGTTACTGTGACGATAGTTCTACTTTTTGCAAAAAATAAGTAGTACAAAAAAATTTAAAATGCAAACTTCGATATTGTATATCTCCATAACTATTGACATTGGGTCATGGTTGCTTGAACATTTTCGACTCATCATCAAGGCAGGAATCCACTTGTAAAGTTTTTGCCACTAGCTATGAGACACTCTTGTATATTCGCACACTAAGCTAATCCCTACGAGAAATCTTGTCAACATATGTAAGTACATACTAATAAATGTTCTTCCCCTTAGGGCTGCAACTACTTTACACTATTCTATCTTCGTATAGAATATAGAGGTTGTGGTTTAAATACGCGTATTTACTTCAGAGAGCATCGCGTAGAGTGTGTTCAGATTAAACTAAATAAGCAGGAAGACTCACGGAGAACAGACAGACGAGTAATTACTTGTTGTGGTCCGGCAACAGCTGTTCACATCGTAAAAGTAACCCTCAGGAATAAAACTCCCACCTTCCCTGCAATGTGAGCCCCACTTCCTTAAAAGCTCGCTGCTTACACTCCAGAGATCGGCAAAAACATGTTTTTCATAATTTGTTTAAGATACAAGTCGGCCGCAAAACCTTGAGCGAGACTTAAGAAAAACAGTCTATTAAAAAATGATTTTCTTAACGTAAGAGGCGATGAGGCGTCAAAAATGCATCCTAATTAAAAAGAAAATTGTCGTAACTGTTTATTTTATTTTTATTTATGCAGCAGATATATTACAAAGATTTTTATAATAAACTAGCTGTTACCTGTCAAAACTGATAGTACTTTTACATTTCGGTTCCTAAAGAATAATTATTTATTTATTTGTAAAAAAAAGTTGTGCTATACGGATATTCCGGACATTAAACGAAGTCACGACGGACGGACGGACAGACAGACAGACAACGAGATTATTATAATTGGGATTAAACCTATGTTATTACATTTTAATATGACGTTATACTCCCCATAATATGAGCCAATAGCTCGAGCTTATTAAAGTATTTATAATCCAAATTAAAGAACAAGTTTTTAGTAGATACTTTAATTTGGATTGTAAATCTCTCGTAGCCCAGTGAGCATGACACTGGTTTCTCACACCGAGGGTTCCGGGTTCGATTCCCAGTGACTTCATAAATAATCTATGTGATTTACTCAATCCTGGGTGTTTTGTGTTGTGTTTCGCTTCTGTAAGTGGGCCTCGTGGCCTGTTGAAGCGTAAAAATTGAAGAAAAAAAAGAAACCATTTTGATATAGTAGTTTTTATTATACAGAAACCATTTGGGACATGTGGGCAATGTTACGATACATCGCTGTACAAAATCAAGGATTTGACTTTCTTCTTAAACTGTTTGTATTTTGAAATTGTTTCTTTCTTGAAATTTGTTTTGTGACAACAACGTATTGTACCATTTAACTACAGTAACTTTAAGTATAGTGGTGTTGTGCCATGGTGGTTCTTAAAGTTGGTATGTTTATTGGCCCCTTTGTTCTATATCCATTACTTATACAGTCTAAGAGGTGGTGTTTATTTATAAAATAATCTTTATAGGTTTTGCATGGGGCTTTAGTTTTGTATAATTGAATTGCATATCATTGATTAATATTTTTCATTGACAGATTATTTTGAAAATTTCAAAATGGCAAGGTTATGTGCTGTCCCGCGAAGATCCTTCTCCGTGACGCGCGCAGCTGGTGGAAATAGTAACAGGGTTTGAGTGAAATTAAAAAAAATTATAATATTCTTGTTTAATAATATAATGTCTTTAATATAGCGTGTCTAATTTTTTTTGTTTTGATTTAATTAATAAAAGATAATTTATATTTTTTTCTCAGAAAAATCGAAGTTGAAAATTCATAATAAGCAAACGGTGCATTTTATCAAAAAAATCGCACGACACATCTTAGTGTTATAAGTAAGATGTGTACACAATTTGAATTAAATCGGTTTAATAGTTTTTGAGATATTGTCACGTGTCGTGGCTAGGGAGTAATGCATAAAAACACAGGAAATTAATCATCGATTTATTAATTAATGATTATGATAACAACTATTAAATGTGCAAAGTCACTTAAAACGAATTGAACTTGACGCTATTCTTTAAATCACAGTTTTTCACAGTATATCACTCGTGAATGAACACTTTATTATCGCTGGGTAACACGTATTTAACATTCACTAGAATATTCCAGTTCTCGCTCGCAGTATTTATCGCATTTATTTATTTTGCCACTTATGTACTTCGCTCGATTATTCGATTTATTTATAGCTTTGATTTTTTCACGACTGGCTACACTGGGCGTCGTCTTGCGCGTACTTCTCGGCCAATTTCGCACCGAACTGACAACACGATAATTCTTGAGCCACGGGCGGCGACGTATTTATATCCGAAAACGCTTTTCGTACTTTCTAGATTATTGTATTGTTTATGAGAAGGTCTTCGTTGCTTCTCAGTTGTACCAGGCATTTCTGAACGTTTTTAGACGTTTTCCGAAGGTTGTATATCACCCTAAATTGTTATAGAGCATTCTTGATGTATTTTGACATATTACAAGGAATTCGGACAGTGCAAAAAATTTCTCTTAGCATGCCATTCCGTGACAATATTATAATAACTTCACCAATCTGACAAAAAAGGAGCGAAAAAAATGCGAAAGAATAATGTAATTCATTTAAAAATTCATCAACCATGCTAGGTAAAAACTGCTATAACCCAGACAATTCTTGGAATTATTTTAATAGCTTCAAGCTATTTTAGATAAATTAAAAAAATATTTAGAAAATGTCAACGTGGTGCAAACTCTATAATAATACATTACAGTAAAATATAAACCATTTATATCTACTTACAACCTGCTGAAGGCACTAATGGCTGTTAGGACGACATCTAGCGAATGTCGTCCCAATTCTTGGTAATAAGCGACATCTGGCGCCCGGTCGACTGCTTTGTAAGTAAATCAGCAAGAAACAATAATGTTTTGATAAGAGAAACATCTCTATCATTTTTAACATTAAATTAAATTCTGGTTGTGACTAAAGCTACAGATACACATGCTTATTTAATGGCACGTGAGCATGCGCAGTATCGACCTTCTTTAGGCCTTGCTTATTAGTGGCATGTGTGTACGCACATTGCTAGTACAGTAGCCGGCAAACATCTTGAAATTCTACGGCGTAGTGGGGGGAAGTTTGCGCATCTACCTTTCCACCAACGAGACTCAAATTTCGTCTTCTGCGCATTCCCCCACTACGCCAAAGAATTTCAAGAAGTTTGCCGGCAACTGTAATGAGCATGCCACTGTCATTCACCATAGAGAAGGGGTATCTTTGGAGCATGTGTGAACAAGCTTGCTTATTATGACCATGCTTATGTCATTCGCGGGCTTCGCGGCTAGTATTATCAATGCGATCTTCTCAGTCCGCGACAGATGAAACAAATATGGCACGTTGGGGAGATGATAAAACATTACTTTTCGTGACTTATTATAGGAATCACGAATGTCTGTGGAATACTCGGTCACCGTTGTGTAAAAATAATATGGTGAGAAATAATGTTTATGAAACTTTATTAATAGGCATGAATGATTCAAATCTTACAATAAAAATTATAAAAACTAAAATCAAAAATGTGCGGATGGAACTTTTTTGATTTATTGGTTCACTTGAATTTTCTATTTCAGTTTGCAAAGTTTCCATTTTGAACAAGAGCGTCTCTATTCTATGACAAGAGCATGCCACTAATAAGCATGTGTGTTTGATTGTTAGCTTTGGGCATGCTTATTTATGAGCATGCCACTAATAAGCATGCCAGTAATGAGCAAGTGTGTACAGTTGTTAGGGCATGCTTATTAGTGGCATGCTCATTAGCATGCCACTAAATAAGCATGTGTATCTGTACCTTTATACAAGAGATCAAAAATGGCACCCCGACAATTTTGCGCAAGACAACTGCGCACCGTCAATCACGCAGACAACCGCGTGCGTGGCGCGCAGAACAAAAACCGAACTAAAAGTTATTACTTGTATTAGTACAATCTCGACAATAGCGCGCAGAATAAAAATCGAACTAAAAATTATTACTTTTATTATGTATATTTCGGCCGCCAGTTAAATCTGTGAAACAGAGATCTAGCGTAGCGTTTTGATAACTTTAGTGTTCGACATTATCGAATAGAGAATTATGCTTTTTCATCTGGTAGCGTTAGTGACGGACATTGTTACGTAGTGATTTACAACTTTTTATTAATGATTAATACCAATGTCATAACGATATAGTAATGGATGCACTTATTAGTTTTAATTTTCATTAAACTGAAATATTTTAAAAATATATTTCGGAATGAAAAATAAATAATAAAAGTCAATGTTTTTATTTTATTTAATAACAATTTTTAAATCATAAGAATTTAGAAAACGGAATAACATCAGCTTTTGGATAGAAACGGACAGACATTCGAAATCATTATAATTGGGGATGGGACACAACTAGTTTAATGTCTCTAAACGCTCTCCAATGGCGACTGCCCAAATAAGAGAAGAAAAATGCCTGCACGGGCTTCTGCGAAGATATTCAAACTTAAAATATGTACCTTTAAAAAAATAATTAAGAATTTACTACAATTCTAGCCAACGCCAGGCATGAATACTTAGATGAACATTAATTAACTCAACTGTCTAGAGTCATCATTACAATGCCCATATATAAACACTTGAACGCATCCAACACAAATTTCTACTTTACATTAACTATCGATTTCACATCCCAATTGAAAATATCAACTACTCAAGATTACAAATTTTTACTGGATTATTGCCATTATCCAGCAGGAGAGATGAATCTGATTTGATTTTACTCTACAAAATTATTAACTCGCATTTTGACACCCCTAATATTTTGTGTTTGTTTATGTTTCATGTGCCTGAAAGAGCTAATCGAAGACCTACGCTATTTTATTGTGAAAATACTAGAACCAACTCGCATTTTAACTCTCTTGTACCCAGACAGCATAGGCTAGGCAACGCCTATGCGCATATCTCTGATATTTTTAATTTCAGTTTAGCACAATATAAAGATTCGCTACTAAAAACTCTACACCCTGAATTCATAATGTAATCACAAACAAATTATTATACCTATTTGTTTAACCGTGCCGCACATTGAAATAAATAAATAAATAATTCTAATGTACATTAACATAAACGCGTAGGAACTTCAGAAAAACATCCGTCAAAGAGCGAACGTAACTCGTTACGTCGGGTCAAACAAAATGATGTTTTCCCTCGGATAAAAAACCAAGCCTCGGACAAACTACAAGGTTTTTCCTCCTGATGAAATACGCTTTTGTACGACCAGAGTAATAAAACCGGGAAATGTATACGGGTTTATAAAATGAAAAAGTCCGTATCTCAATGTGTGCACATACATAAAATACGTTAGTTCTGTGAAATGAACGTATGGAACTCCAATGAATGCAATGTATGAAAGGATATGTAAAATTTATAGATTTTTTATTTTCCTTTACCAAATGGAAAGCGTTGAAAATTGAAGAGTGTATTCATATATCATGTTTTACAGTCGTTCGACTGGTAAAACTGTTGACAGATATTTCAACAAATTGGTGATTAATACAAAGTATATTCCTGTTAATTATATTAAGTTAATATACTGTTCACTCCAATAATATTGAGCGAGTGCAGCACAAATTTTTGAGAGTTGTTAATTTTAAATTACACATACCAATAATGGACATAAATTATAATTTTCTATTGTCTCTAATTAAACTAAATAGATTAAGGAAAATATATAGAAGGAAAATTGCTGACCTCGTATTACTGTATAAAATCGTAAATAATTATTACAACAGTTCAGAACTAACGCAGCTAATTTTTTATCACATCCCTTCCAGGAGCACTATACAAAGTATATCGTTTCATTGTGACAATGTTAGTGTAAATTATCTCTATAGCTCACCTATTAGAAGGCTCCATAGGTTAGGAAACGAGTATGGCTACCTATCGGATGTTTTTTCGGAAACACTAGCCGCCTACAAGAAAGCTCTTCTGGACGAATTCGGTCGTTTATAATTGGTTATTAATGTCATGTCTATCTCTTGTTTTTAGATTTTTGAATTTTACATTTCATTTTATTTTACTGTCATTTTTATTGCTTCTTGATTTTTAGATTTGATTTGTTTACAATTATTTCATTTTGTTGTAATTTTGTTGCTTCTTGAATTTCAGACATAATTATTTTCATTTGTTGTAGTTTTATTGATTGTTGACTTTCATATTTGATATGATAACTATTATTTCATTTGATGTAATTTTGTTATACTTTATGTTAAGTAATGTTTTATTTTTCTTTATATATCACTTTATTAATTGTTTTTGATAGAATTATACCTTATCTCCTTTTTTTATTATTACCTATCAATCTAAACATGTTTATATATATTGTTTCTTTAATGGTACGTTGTACCGTGTATAAATTAAATAAATGAATAAATTTGTTTAATGATAATATTTATTTATTAAGGCTATTTATTACCGCCTCCATAAATCGGTCATGTGTTGTTGTTGATGAGAGATTTTGGTACACTCAAATAGTGGTGGGTCCACGCAGTACTAAGTACTACGATGAAGTACTTCATTATACTCGACTTCACACTTCATACGTTTTTGCGGGAAGTGTGACTTTTAGTGAAATGGAACGAATGAGCACTTCAGTTCACTTTCAATAATATGGAAACGCACAATTTAAATCTCGTTCTCTAAATGAACAATGCAAAATGACTGATCCACATCCCACCCAAAAGTAATTTTGGTGGATAAATGAACGGTATAATTCCCTCCCCTATAACCCCTCCCTGTCGCACAACATAGTCATCGTCACGGAACCCGGGAATCCCCCTCACAGGAGGCACTATACAGGGTTATTTGAAAAACATTAATAACCTCGCAGGACTCTATTCCTGCCTTGATTATGAGTCGAAAATGTGCAAGCTATTCTGACCTAATATCAATAGTTAAGGAGATATGCGACATCAAAGTTTGCATGTTTTTTCAACATTTATGACTTATTTTTTGTAAAACGTTATACAGTAACTTATATCGAATATGAAAAATTCGTTCCCTTTAATACAAATCAAAGAAAAAAATAAAAAGCTTCGAATTCCAATTGGAATTTTTTCAGAGTTTTTATCATTTTATTTAACTTGTATTGAAACGAATGAATTTTTCATAATCGATATGAGTTGCTGTAATGATATTCAAAACGATTTACAAAAAATAAATCAAAATATTGAAAAAAAATACAAACTTTGATGTCGCATACCTCCATAACTATTCATATTAGGTCATGATAGCTTGAACATATTCGACTCATAACCAATGCAGAAATATGGTCCTGCGAGGTTATTAATGTTTTCCAAATAACCCTGCATAATAAGAAGATGTGAATTGTTTTCATGGTAGTCTTGCCTTGTACAAAAGATAAGCCAAAAATATTTTTAAAAATATATATACAAACTTTGATGTCACTTATCTTCTTAATGTTGACATTTCCCCAAAATGTGAAAATGTTTTCTGTTCAAAACTAAATGAAGAAGACTCCCCCGAATTTTAAACTAATAACTACGAGACACCTGTATATTCCACCTACAATTTGTCTCGCTTAGGTAGCGCCTTAGTAACCTACCTATGTCTATGGGACCTCTCTGTGTTTAAGCAATCCATTAAATGCGGTAATTTATGAGTGTATCGAGTTTAAATTAAAACTCGCAATATGATCCGATATCCGCGAGGCAGGCAGGCAGGCAGGCAGGCAGGCAGGCAGGCAGGCAGGCAGGCAGGTCGGCCGATGTAACCTTAATTCATATATTTGATCTCGAGGGTTGGAGGCTGCGCTCGGGGTTGGGGCGCACTTCATTAAGCGCCTTCTCAGACTTCCTCCCCGACAAGCAATTTAGTTTCAAAACCGATTCCACTTCCTTCGCCTTTCTTCTCATGAATATTAATGCTCCCGTTCCTACCATTAAAGGTGCTCTCGCAAGACGCTTTTTGCAATCTCACATTGTAGGCATTTATAATAGCGGATCATTTCGCCTTAAATATTTTCTATCGAACACAAAACAAGATCTTCTGATTAGAAGTGCCACTCTGTGCTACATAAAATATATTAAATCATTTTCGTTCCTTGTTATTTTGGAAGTCATTAACTATAACGCATAAAATGGACATAAAAATACCTAATGAAACACTTACTGAACTAGAAAATACTAAATACTTAAGACTCAACATAGACAGACATCTCAAATGGACCTTTCAAATAGACAAAGTAATTAACTCACTGACAAAACTGACCAGCCTATTCCACAAAATACACGAAATCACACCAAATACCGTAAAAATTCTAATGTACCAGGGATACGTCAAGAGTAGAATAGGATATTTGATACCATTCTGGGGAACCGGAAACAAAACTAACCTAAACAGACTCCAACGACAGCAAAACAAAAAATTAAAAATGGTCTATGATCTGAAATACCGGACACCAACTGAAACTGTATACCGTATAACACAATAATTAAACATAGAAAGCATTACAAAAATCGAAACACTTAAAATCATTCACAGACTAGCAATTGGCGAAATACAAGACGAAGACATAAAATTACACAAAATACACGAAAAACACCAACACAACACTAGAATGGCTCAAAACTATCACACAACACACGCCAAAACA
>JADDOH010013493.1:0-36927 GCA_016648135.1 Agrypnia vestita | reverse complement strand
GCAACGTTGCCACGGCACGTAGAAATGCCGCGCTATGTTGTGCGCGACGTCGCGGAACAGTGCACGACGTTGCAACGTCACGTAGACTCTGTGCCGCGCGTGCTGTTGAGGGACAATTTGTCCCCTAGTGAATACATGGCTTAATCCACGCTGGCGGACATAAAGCAAGGGTGCTCCTCGCGGAGTCGAGGGTCGAAAGAAGAAATCGATTCTTCCCAACCATCGTTCGACCTTCACCATTCGCCCGGTTCCTAGTTCTTACGTGCAGTGCATATTCTAGTAGTCGCGTAATCGTACCACTACTGACGCAATTTTTGACTCTTTTACTTTGTAAATGTCAACAAAAGGTCTCGATTTGCCCTCACATGATATATTACGTAAAATTCTCGAACGTTTTTATCTCTGTTTAATAAACCCAACTCCAATGTGGAATAAAATTAAAATAACAAGGATGGCTACCGCACCATCTACATGTAAACTTCGTAACTTCACCCTCCACCTACATACCTTTAAAACAGGCTTTTACACGTCATCTCTAGTTTTCTAACAAATAGTTATACACAATAAACCTCGCGTATTGCACAATTTTCGCATGTATCCTGTGTATAAAGTCGGCTCTCATGGAAACTTCGCAAAATAATAAATTAGTATGCTTGTGTACTGAATTATGGGTGTATTTCGTGTATTGTGTTTTAAAAACAATCCAGACAAGACAGACTTTGTATACTACTGTATTTTCATGAGAATAGATTTTCATTAATTCAAAAATTAATCAAAGTCAAAAGAAAGAAGTATTCGGTCTCCGTTGAAAATGAGTTAATACTACGAAATCCGACTTAATGGTAAACAGATACATAACATATCTATTTTTTTATAAAGACAAGGTAATTATGTGGTACAACCGGGGAATAACATTAAAACATCTTAAATATAATTCGTACAATTTTAGACGCACGGTCAATGATATCGTTTTACGTGTTGGAGTAGAGCGAATTTGGCTAAATAGTAAGAATGTTTCGTATTACACGCTTGAACGGACGTCATGAACCAATACAATTTCACTTTTAAACTGAGCCTGTGTCATGAAGAATGTATCGAAGCGGAGTTATGGATGAGATCACTCAATGATTAATCATTTTTGGTGGTAGGTTTTTTAAGAAGGTAATTTTTCTTCTGTGTGTAGTTTTCTGGGATATTCTGCCGTGTATATGTGACCTCTTTAGCCGAAGTTTCGGATCCCATTGCAGGGTCCATCATCAGGACTGATGTGATGTGTGTGTGAAGTGTGGGTTAAGTATTGGACTGCAGTACCGTGTCGAAAGCAGGGTGTGTGTCTTTTTTTAAATATATATATATTTATTTTTTATATTTATTAGATTAAACATATGCCAAACTGCACAGCAGTTTTACGGCATTTTGATATAGTGTGTTGTGCTTCCGTGTTGAAGATAGGTGTTGTCAATAATTTATGTAGGGTTATGTCACTGTTTTATCTACTAACGGATGTCGGAGTGTGCGGATCGTCGATTTGATTTATACCACCAGGTTATATTATATATACCATATTATACCAGAGGTTTTTAACTTAAGACCGTCATCCCTATTAATGTTACCCGGGTGCTTGTATATTTCGATTTTTTCCTTGACCGGGCGCGTGTGGTGACTTTTGGGCTTTCCTAAGAATTTCTCACATCTCTAAGTCTTCTGCTTTCGATAGTATTAATTAATTATTGTCCTTTGTTAAGCCCTTTCTAGTATCTCTTTTTTTATAATTCTATACGTCCAGCTAACTTTTTTCACCCTTTTTCAGCATCATTGCTCAAATTCTTCCGGGCTTCTTTTGAAGTTTGTAAAATTACCCGTTTTTTTAATTTTTTAGATTTGCATATCTCGGCATGAAAAATAGATGACCGGAGAATGGATACACTCGGGTCATACATCGCTACACCGACCGTGACCAAATGTTCCCGGCATCTTAAAAACGAAGAATCGAAAACGCTCTACAAGGATTTACGCCGCCTTGCGAAATCGGACCATTGTTTCGCCATCAGCAATAAAATGAAGTGTATCTATTGTGTGTTGAAGCAGCGAAGAGAATGACACATCATGTACAATGTGAGGTTTTCTAGTTGAAGTTGACGAGGTACTACATCTCTACTGCGCAGACCAAAAAATGAACGAACATTTTTGCAATTGCAACCGGATGACTTTGATCGAGAAGTGTTTCGCGTCGATCATTGTGAGTGGGTAATCTGGTCAATAGACATTTGGGTCTATTTAAAAAGTGAGTACGAATAACTGCTGAGGATTATTTTTAACAATTCTAGTTAGTTTATGCAAGAGCGTAGTATTGGTAAATTATAACTGGGAACATTGAAGTATGACTTTTTTGTAAACGTATATTTTGAAAAAAAAAATAGAAATCATATATCTATGCTACAGATTTTTATGATATATTAAAATATAAATGCTATGATAAGAATTGTGATAGAAATATTACCAAATATATGTTATTCCGATTTTTTTCCAAATAATTGGTTATGTAAAAGTCTTGCTGCGATGTTCCCACTGCACGCCCCTGCTTGTAACATTAATAAATGATTAGGAAAAATCAATCATTAAAAGATTTGGCAGATACATAGTGCAACATTATAATTTAAAATATGTTTTACTTTACTTTGTAATACACACATAAAATATGAGTTATTAAATTACTACTATAGTTTCGAGAGGAGCAGTCCCTCTCATCATCAGGTTAGATAATAACTAACTTAAATACAAAATTTATCAATCTAGTCGGGTAGGTCAGGGGGGCGCGCGGTGGGGAAGGGTGTTTTTTCTCAAAAAGCTCTAGGAGTGGTGAAGTGGACTGAAATGCGATAATTTATTAATGTGTTTCTAGAATTCAATTTTTTTTATGATTTCAACTGTTTCCAAACAATTCATTATCCATCCTCTATGAAGAACCGAATGGAATAATTTTAATTTGTGACTATCGAAAGAATGATTAGTTTTAATTATATGATTGGCAAATTCGGAGAAATTGTTATTTTTCAAGCAGCGGCGATGTTTTTTTATGCGTGTATTTAAGATTCTAGTGGTTTGGCCAGTATATTTTTATCAGTGATAAAAAAACATATAGTATTACAATACAAATCATTCGATGGTATATTAAAGGAGAAATTTAGTTTACAAATTTGCAATCCTCTAAAATTTCAGAGATGTTTCATTATAAATTGTAATATTTCAGTTTTCTTTGCTTTCTTGCCACTTGACATTGTAATGTCGCCATTTTGAGTCGATTTATTTAAAATAAATCTAGTAGTATAATGTAAACAATACGAGAAAAGTTAATATTTATAGATTCGTGTAGATTCCAACAGCTGTCACGGCTAATTCATGCGTTGTTGGAATTGTGTCATTGATACACCCCAAACTATTCTGATTAAAAATTCTCATTATCTCATCTCTTTGAATATTTTCATTATTATACGAAAACACTAATTTATGCGGTTGTTTTGTATAATCTAATATTCCTAATATATAGAAGACTTTTTATTTTCTATGCTCTCTTTCTCTTGCCCATAAAAAAGTATTCTGTATATTTCCCTAATTACCATAAAATATTTCTACATTGAACTTAAATGTCACATTATCAGTCGGGTCATTGACGAAATGTTGATAATCATCTGTATACCTACTAAAAAGTAATAATAAAACGAACGAACGTCACGAACCAATACAATTTCACTTTTAAACTGAGCTTGTGTCACGAAGAATGTATCGAGGCGAAGTTGAATGGATGATATCATTCAATAATTAATCATTTTTGGTGGATAAAATATAATAATAATAAAACAATTACAAGGACGTCAAATCTCTAAAAATTAAGACGCTATTATCACACTCAACAAATGATATCTCGCGAACATTAAAACATTTCCGAGTTCTGTTTTGTTTCCACAATAACACTGCATCCTCTTCTTTTGGAAAATTCTCAACATATTCTCGTATCACCGTATTTAATCGTTAAAACTATCATTCTGGTCTAGATTTTTTTACTACAAGCGTCAATTACAACCAATATACAGGGTTATTTGTAAAACATTAATAACCTCGCAGGGCTACATTCCTGCCTTGATTATGAGTCGAAAATGTTCGAGCTATTATGACCTAATATCAATAGTTAAGGAGATATGCGACATCAAAGTTTACATTTTTTTTTCAATATTTCTGTCTTATTTTTTGTTAAACGTTGGATTATCATTACAGTAACTCATATCGATTACGAAAAATTTATTCGTTTCCATACAAGGTAAATAAAATGATAAAAACCCTGAAAAAAATCCAATTGGAATGTTTTCCACATGAATTTTTCACATTCGATATAAGTTACTGTAATGATAGTCCAACGTTTTACAAAAAATAAGTCAGAAATATTGAAAAAAAAAATGCAAACTTTGATGTCGAATATCTCCTAAACTATTGATATTAGGTCATAATAGCTTGAACATTTTCGACCCACAATCAAGGCAGGAATATAGTCCTGCGAGGTTATTAATGTTTTACAAATAACCCTGTATATTATAGATGTCTCACAGAGACGAAACTGTATTTTTATGGGAAAGTCGGTATAGAAGCCAGTCCGACCTCCACCTCCGCGTGTAAAGGCCGTCCTCCTGACGACGTTGGATAAATATCCAACGAAACGTCGAGATTCGCTTCTCGGTAATACATACGGAGCGTATAAAATATCCGAAATTACAGTTCAATAGGTATAGAAGTCTTTTGGGTGTACATAGGGCTTATGACCTATCATAAGGACCCAAAAGACTTCTATACCTACTTTCCCATAAAAATACAGTTTCGTCTCTGTGAGACATCGATAATATACATTAATTGATTAATGACGTTCCTGTGATAAAAAAAAAATCCAGCACTGTTCTGAAAGATTTGAACATACTCAATTACAATGTCAATTACAATGTTTATAATATCCATCAAAAGTCAATTACAATGTTTATAATATCCATCAAGTCTTTTTGCGAGCGGTACAAATATGTAAAACTAAAATCATTACATAAACATAAGGTTTATTTATCCTGACACGCGCTTTTCTCTTTTTGTCAATCGGTGAAGATTTAAAAATGGTGAGACAAATTATTCGACCCTGATTGTATTCAACGAATTATCTTCGCGCGTCGTACATCGTTCATCGGCGTGGTCCAGCGATAGTTTTCGGTTAGGAGACTCCGGCGTCAGACTCCAGCACGTGGACCGCGAGCCTCGAACCAGCTATCAGCTAGCCGGTAGGAACTGGTAAACGCCGGTCACAAATCATTTACCTTGATCGCTACATCGCGTCATTAAGAATTCTAAAATACTTATCTTTCCTTACACATTGGGTCACGTCAATTTTCTTACTATTTTTAGTGAAAATTAACGAATTTACTAACTTGATATTACGCCACTTCCATGCAGAGAAAGTCAGAGAGGATAGGAAGCCGTCCTGGCATATCACTCTATTCGTGCACGCTCAAGGTTTTGTACTTAACCCTGGCGACAGCGTAAAAACTGTTCATCCTTCACGCGTTCGCAACTCAACGCGCAATTAACTCGTAATAATATATATTTCAATGGAGGAATTAAAGTTCATGATCAAATTAATCGAAACTACTAAAAAAAAAACATCAAATAAAAGAAAACTGTAATACTTCGTACACATTCTCCGCAACGAGAAATAGAAATACGATCTCTTACAATTTATTATAGAGGAAGAGATGGAAGGCAACAGACGCGGAGGTAGAGCGAGATGCAACGCCGAGTAACCGCAGAAAGTGTTTCAATGTCCAAAATTTAAAATAACTCTCGTTAACCTCAAAACCATCATGAATCGTGACTAAACGAATGTACTGATCCAAATGGCGCTTATCTGTCAAGTGCTGTTTACGTAAAATGTTGTATCTAATAAAAGTATGTAATTTATAAAAATAAATAACAAATTTAGTATTATTAATATTTAAAGCATTAAGTTTGTGGTTAAACAGTTGATTAGTTGATTGCCAAAGGAAAGATTGCTTTACATTTCAAAATAAATAAGACTGATTCTAAAATAAAAATACTAATTAACAATCAAGGTTTTTATTTAATGTAATTCCCCTTATATACATTTTCTTGAGAAATACATACAAAGTAAGAAGCCGGATAGTCGGCGCTCTTTGCCGAATAGTCGCCGACTAGTCGGAATATCAATAGTTATTTATTAGAGGTGCTTTATTATTCATCGCTTCCCTAATGTAAAAAATTTCTAAATTATTTAATTTTAAACCCTTATTATTGGTATTTAATATATTTACCCGTTTTAAGTCAAATTTATAATTATTTTCTATGAGGTGGTTTGCGAGCTCAGAAAAATTGTTGTTAAGACACCTCATATGTTCTTTGATACTTGTATTGAAATTGCGAGATGTCCTTCCAATATAATGTGATGGACACGAGCTACATGTTAATTGGTAGATTCCATTTAGGTTTTGAATAAAAATTCATATAATAATTGCGTTTTGACAATTCCCCACCTAACCGTGTGTGCCTTGCACAGGACAAATCAGCTTCGCCAACCTTCGGCACATAAAGCGGAATTGTCGCCAATCGTGAGAATTAAAATTTGTTGTAATTTATTTGAGTAACTGAGCCGGTCTTAAAAACTAAAAAAAATATCCATTAATAAATCGACAATTAACGAACGGACTGCCTTTCGTTAGTAAATATTACCGACGCTCGTCTTATATAACTTATTTTACCATCCGTAAGTATCGCAATATCGTACTGCTCTCGTCTACGATTTTAGAGCTGTCAGAGGTGTATTATGTCTCTTCTATAAACATAAGTTTATGTTATGTTTAAAATTTTTCGCTCGCGCCGGATTTTTGGGATACTTCCCACAACACTACACTGACAGTAGCCTTTGAAACCCCAGCAAAGTCTGCCAGCAGCTAATAATATTGATCCAAAAACATACAATCTCAAGGCAACAAGCAATTTTGTGGTTGGTGATAATGTCAAGATTCCTACGCGTGCGCCTTTTTACATTTTGCCCGATATCTTCTAGAAGCTCTTAAGCAGACTTTTCCGACAAGCGAAAACGGTAGATAAAATCTGCGTCATCCAAAATATTAAAATAATCCACTCGTATACTGAACACTCTTTGTCGTCGAGTTTGTTCTTCATCCGACGAACTTGAATACAATAATAGCTGGACATCGCTATCTGAAAACATTTTTCCTTGAAAATGTAGCAGCAGTCAGCACAGTATGCGTGTACATGTTAAACAAACAGCACGAAACGCAAATTGACAACGGACCTAACCTTAAAAAATATGACTACGCATGCCCCCGCGACAGAACTGCTATACAAGATGTTTACCACCTGTTGATGTTTCGTCCCATTTTCAGCACACAAAGACACAAGCTGGAGGCAGCGTGCAGACAGAAGGACTTCAACTGGAAAGACATCGCAACCGTGATCAGTCATAAGGACTTATCACGAGAGGTGGTATCTTTCTTAGAGAATGTAGTCAGGACATTAAAAGTAATGAATAACAAATAAAACAAAATCCTAACGTTATAAGAACGTACAGGAAGGCCCCCTCAGGTCCGACTCCTTCTGAGGAGGTTTCCCGTGGTTCCATCTCCACACAGGCAAATGCGAAGGAGTTCCAAGTTCCACGGACAAAACCTTCCCATTCCAACAAAGCTGGTAGTAGCTAGAGCAGAATTTCTGAACTCCTATTAAGGTAGAATATTTTGAGTTTGTTCAAATCTTTCAGAACAGTACTGGATTTCATGTCACATAGACATTATTAATCAATTAATGTATATTATAGATGTCTCACAGAGACGAAACTGGTAGTTTTTTATGAGAAAGTAGGTATAGAAGTCTTTTTGGGTTACATAGGACTGTGTGATCACTTAAGACATGTACATAGGACTAAAGTGATCACTTAAGCCAACCATACGATAGGTCATAAGTCCTATGTACACCCAAAAGACTTCTATACCTACTTTCCCATACAAAAACTACAGTTTCGTCTCTGTGAGACATCAATAATACACATTAATCCTATTGAGGTACATTATAAGCCTTGTACATAGCAAGCAAGGCCAAAAATAATTGTAACTCACATCAAAAAAAAAAAAATTAAAAAATAATACGACAATCTGCCATGCTTCTGTCAATTTCAACTAACGGACGGTAAACTGGTGGTTCGACTGTCGGTATCGGCCGTCGGTAAAATTTAACTAACGGATAAGACGAAAAAAATGACGTTTGCATCAAATTTCGGTTTTTCGGTCTGAAATTTAACTAACGGACGTTTGTAAGACCGGCCCTTGGCGGCCTAGATATCTGTCCGTCCGCGGCCGCGCTGTTGGTTCGCGTTGCCGATCAATCACTTCCCGTCGCCGTCAGATTGCGCGCCGGCCTTAATTCGCGGTTCGCGAACTAAACGACCGCCCCAAACTGTAAACACGGCGCGCATCTCGCTCGACCCGCTCCTCGCGAACAATGTACACAAACAAATAAAATAATAAACATAATTTCAACTAACGCTGCAAGTTCACAGCGAATACGCCAGCGATCGCCAAACTTGTGGTCCGCGGGAAATATTTTTTAAATGTAGTTAACGTTAAAAAATTCTAGTAGTGGTCCGCGGGATTTAAAATTGTACGATCGCTTTTCAAAACGACACAGTTGAGAAAAAACATTACGTACATATTTATGAACACATCATATAAAAATACGCATGGAAATTTTTCCCGTCAGTTAAAACCACGACGTATCAATACTTAGTAGTAATAAAGTAGTAACTGTAAGTTGTCATAATAATAAACATAGTAATTTCCATATTACATTAAAGAAAATTTATTCATCAATTAGAAAAGACATACAGAATAATCAAATTAACGAAAAAATATTTTAACTGCTACCGGGATTCGAACCAACGGACCTCCGTCCTATCCGGGGATTGCGCTTTATCCAAAAAAGAGACTACATATAAGGTCGAAAAAGTTTAGTTAACTTACTAGACTGCCGTGGCGAAATTGGATAACGCGCCATCCCTGGATAGAATGGAGGTCCGTTGGTTCGAATCCCGGTAGCAGTTAAAATATTTTGTTAATTTGTTTTTTCTGTATTTCTTTTCTAATTGATTAAAAAAAATGTTTATAATAATTTCAATTAATGGAGCCGAACAAACTTACAATTAAATACAGGGTGTCACTTAGCTAGTAGCAAAAACTTAGGGGGAGCCTTCTTCATACAATTTTAAATAAAAATGTCATTTACTCTATACTAATTATCACTACAGTAACTTATGCGGAATATTAAAACTTCATTCGGTTTAATGCAAGTCGACAAAAGTACAAACTTAAAATTTTTGCAACTTTTTCATCATGTACTTTTATTTGACTTGTATTAAATCTGACATTATTTATCATCTGCACTTAATTCTCGTTGTACATGTGACTTGTATCAAAGCGAATCAATTTTTAATATTCTATATAAATTTCTTTCGTGATAGTCTAAGGCTTTACAAAAGATCAATATTATATCTTTATGAACAGGACCAGATGTAACTAAACACATCCACCTTCTCCCACACTTTTCCTTAGTGCATGCTCTACTAAAATCTTGTATCTATGACTTTGACACAATATTATTTTGACTTTGTAACATTACTGCCTTGACTGCTTTGTCTTGTGTGTGCGTGATTGTACAAGACCTTATAAGGAAAAAAAGTGCCACGAGAATTTAGTGAGATCTACCGCCCTTGTGATAAGGGAGGAACCAAAGTGCTGCCACGACTTCTGCCTGGATCCGGAGGAAGACAAGGTAAGTGTGCGTTTCCCTTTTTCACTACCCACTGACTCCATAAACCTTCGTCCAATCCATCTCCCAATAACTTGTACAAATTCACAATTCGTGTTCAAACAATAAATAAGCCGGAAATATTTTTAAAAAATGCAAACTATCCTGTTTCTTATCTCCGCAACTGTCGACATTTCACTCAAAGTATATTTTCTTTTCAAAACTGAATGAAGACGTCCCTGAAGTTTTGCTACTAGCTACGAGAAACCCTGTATAACACGATGCGTACCTAATAAACTCGACGTTACTGCAGTAAAATTACAAAATCGAGAATGTTAGTATTCTCAAAATAAGCTGGATGGACAGAGTTACGAATGAAGATGTTATGGCTCGGATGAATAAAGAAAAAGAAGTCATTAAAACAATAAAAATCCGAAAACTTTACTATCTAGGACATGTGATGAGACATCCAGAGAAATACGGGATCTTGCATCTCATAATGCAGGGAAAGATTGCCGGAAGTCGGGGCCCTGGAAGAAGGACTTCGTGGCTGAAAAACTTGAGACACTGGTTTGGCCAGTCTACTGTGGAGCTGTTTCGGGCCGCAGTAAACAAAGTCCAGTCCGCGTAGCCAACATGATAGCTAACGTCCGTTGAACGGACAGGGCACGAGAAGAAGAAGAAGAATGTTAGTAAATGGTCGAGCAATAATAATTAGGCAGATTATCGAGTTGGACAAATGAGGCTTATGCCTGATACATTTTACCCCCAGTTCCAACAGCAAACGTGTACTGAAAGATTGGAGTAATCAGCTCCGACTGGTCGTCGGCAGCCAATGTAAAAGTAATGAAGATACGGGCTGAATTTGTCTACCTCCGTCCGATTCCTACACTGCTTACAATCCTAGTTACCAAGATAGAAAAGTCTGTTTGACATATTGATTGGGCGCTCGATAGAATATTAGATGTAGGATGTGCAGCCGAGACGGCCAAACTTGGACCTTGGGAGCCTTCCGTGTGCTGACATTTGAGCGGCGGCAGGGTGGAGGGCGGGGCTCCCCCTGGCACCCATTCATCCCCGGCGACGGATGTGTGACGAGGGGATGTTTTAATGTGTCAAATAATAATCTAGGTTTTTTTTAGAGGCAAAGAATTTTAAAATAAAACAAAGCAGGTAAGAATTGTGGCCATGGTATTGGCTTTATTGGAAAGATAATTTAATGCCATTAGTGTTTAATATGATTACGGTACCACGATGTTCGAAATGAATTTTGATCAAACATAAAATCGATAAACATCAGACGACAGATTTGCGTGAAATATTGACAGTAGACTTCAAAAACATGGCGGGAGCCAGCAATATAATAACCGTAGTGAAGGGTTGCCAAACGTAAAAATAAAAATACTCTTTCGTCAAACTGCCCTCGTATATACGTATATTTAATATTAAAATAAATTGTACACTAGAAGAACAAAAGTTATGATTTGGAAGAACTTGAGTTTTAATCAAGAATTTCTATGCAAATATCAAATCATGTGGAACGCTATTCTGGATACATATTTTTTGATATCAATTTTTCTCGACTCTGTAAGATAAAACATATTTTGTTGTAACAAAAAGTTAAAACACCGAAAATAATAACAATATAACACGATAAAATCATCAATCGAGTAAGTACTCAATTCTGTCGTACATTCAGCGGCTTCATGGGTATTAACTATGATTAAAGCACCTTCAAACTACCTTCTTGATCAGCAATTATTCATTAAATAGATACTATTTATTCATCGAACGTACCGAAAACATAAATCATCGCACGTGTTTGCACGTAAGGTCGACCGTTTAGTTGCCAGGGATTCACAAACCCCAACAAATATTTCGTCATTTTTTTTTTAAATCTGCAAATTCTAGATATTTTGACTTATAAATCAGAAAACAGATTAGGTAAAAAAAAACTATAAGAAACGATTATGTTCATCTAATGCTCGTCTTTTTGTTTTACATATTCGTATATAATCAAATTACATACGAAAAAACATAACACAGGCAGAAAATATTAAGGCTAGACATCCATTTTTCAAATGTCTAATGTCGATGTATGGTGTCATTAGATCGTGATCTTTCGAGACGAGAACGAGACGTCAACAAACCTAATATCAGATAAACATTGCACTAGTGCGAATATTTACGTATTCGTTGCAAGACAGGAAGGCTGCGAGCAAAAGAGACAACCATATGGAGTGCAGATGCTAAAATATACGGAAACACCCGAGGCAGTTCGTGCTCGTGTATTTTTGTTCGAATTCTGAATGTTTTGAGTCTAGAATTTGAAAAAAAAAAACATTTATATTTCTCCAATAATGTGTATTTAAAAAATTCTTACATCACTGTTTATTGTGGCAGATTTTCAAGGTAAAGATAACAATCATCTCATCAATCAAAATAGCAGCACCAGTAGACCCTTTGAAAAACCGGATCATACAAGAAACGATTTACGAGTATACAGCGAAACAGTAGATTACGGCTCCCGTGGATACTGGAATATTTCAGCTATCTTAGTAAATATCGACGCTAAACCCAAGTGAATATTTCGCTGAAATATGTAAAGCACATATTATCATTTTTTCGAAAAACTCAGCTGCCACTGGAACTCGAACCCGAATGACACGTAATAAGAGATGATAAAATATAAAAATATAGTCACCGAAGAAGAATGAGGAAAAATTATTTGTCCTTATAGCGACATTTCTGAAGATTCGCAACATTACCAATGAAAAGTGAATTGATTATCATTCATTATAATAAATACTTTTTTCCTACGCTACTCTTTTTATATAAAAAATGACCTATGATACGAAGCATAGGCAATAGACAGTGAGATATAACACCCGGACAGATATTGCTTATAAATATTGTATATATAAAGTGGCATTAGCGAAGGCGATGTCTCATCAGCGACTGCCCGACATTAAAATACTAATAGTTACCAGAACAAAATATAACAAATTGATGTGAGGAGAATCAATTGCCTGCAGAAGAACACGCAATCGATATCTCAAGTATGCCGTCAAGGCATTGACAGCGCATTCCGATATCGTACGCTCGAAGCTGTCAAAGAGACCAGAATGAACGAACACATTTCTGTAACATAACCGACTTCTTAAGTGTTATAAATATTCCTCGGTTAGTTTCACTAAAAATTGTTTATAAACTGTATGACGTTGCACTCGGTTATTTCAATAAGAGATTTGGGTGTCATGCTTAACTCCAAAAGTTCACTTTTAGAAACCGCTTTGATAATGTCATAAAGAAATCATATACTGTGTTGGGATTTATAACAACATCACTCACGACTTTAAAAATCTTAAAAGTCTAAAAATACCTATACATATCACTAGTAGGAAGTATCTAGGAATACACATCAGTTATTTGGTCACCTTACTATACAACACATGTTACAAGAATCGAAAGAGTGCTGAAAAAGTTTCTACGTAGTTTTTCCTACAAAGCTGGTCAACACAGTAATCACTGCTACCAGGATAGTCTTGCCTTTTCAAAATGTACAAAGTCGAGTCCCGACGAAAAATATCCGTCTTATTGTACTACACAATATTCTCAGTGGTACTATCGATTCTCTTTCTTTATCTGACATAACCCCGTATAAGAAACCCGAAGCTCTTTGGAACAAGTCTGCGTTCTAATAATTTTGGTTATTTTTCTCCCATCACAAGAATGTGGCGTATCAACAATATATGTTGTGCAGACATTAACGTTGATTGTTAATATTATTGCAGATACCCTATCATCATTCAAAAAGTCACTCCGATATAACATCCATTTTCTTGAGAACAACGTGAACCCATAGAAAACAAAATCAATTCTTTATTTACATACCTATGTACTCTTAAATGATCGCGCTACACTTGTAATTGGATAGGGGTCTGAGTTTTAAATAATAATGTATTGTTTTTTAAATGTATTTTGTACCCTTTATTACAAAGCCTCATTAAAAATAAAAAAAATATTCAATCATTATCTATTTGCATCTTACGTCCGTACGTAAGATGCAAATAATTAATGTTTGAAACGTGTACATGCAATTGAAATCATATTATTCACAAAAAATGTGAAGAAATGAGGAGCTTCCTACCTATAACCTTCAAAACCGAAATATGTATAACATTTTTTCGAATTAATGACCCAAATTCTTGTCAATTTGCAGATTTGAAAATGCAGTAGTGTTAATTGTTCAAAATGTTCCAAGAGTCACACCAAAAACATTTTAAAAGTGAGCGCCTCGATTAAAAATTATCAAATCATCAAATAGACGAATCAGGTGTAAACTATCGATTTTGACAATTGACGACATTTACCCTTACAAAGTAAAACGTGATAGGTTACAGCCGCGTGGGTCTCCGGACGTGTAGGGCTGTTACGGGAACGGAAGCTGGCGCGGACTCCGAGACGCCTTAAATCCATCGCTTACAATTCTCGCCCAGTTCGTTCACGGTTCATTTCACCATGTTCGCTGGGCGAGGGGAGGGGAGGGGAATTCCGGCTGCGGATTGTCATTGATCAAACCATCAATATCGACAAATAACGGGAACTTTTACATACTGAAGCCCGGTTTTTAAGGAGGATAACGCAAGGAATAAGATTAAAGCCATGTATTCACTAGGGGACAAATCGCGAAACATTCCGCTCGGCATGTCGCATCAACATCTACGCTCATGTTTCGGGGACAATGACCCGGTCATTTGACGTGTACACACCGGGACTCGCATATCTTGTCGCGGAAATGTCATCCGATGAGGTTATGATGACAGCTGCAGTATCTCATTTGGCGAAAACGGGGTTCCGCGCAATTCGAAATGTTTTTTTGGGTCGCAATTTCAAATTAACAAGGTTTTACTGTAGTAAATTGAATATTATTAAAAACAAGGTCCTTTTTGCAAATAATTATTGTTTTCCACACGTCGCGGAAATGTCGCCCTATGAGGTTATGATGACAACTGCGTATCTGTTTATGTTAATGAGTTTATCGAAACGTAAGAGGAGAAAAAAGAGGAGAATGCGAAATTATTTACTGCAAAGAGAAAGAAGGACGGACATTCTATGCGATCTTCGATCGATACAGCTCGATGAGTTCAAGAACAATTTCGTTTCCCCACACTGTCATCTTGACAGATACAGCGCATGCGTATTCACTTGTAAACATACCACGTGATACTGACGCTCCGCGTAATGTTGCAGTGAGCTCGCTCGGGTACGTGCGCATGGCAACGTTGCCACGGCACGTAGAAATGCCGCGCTATGTTGTGCGCGACGTCGCGGAACAGTGCACGACGTTGCAACGTCACGTAGACTCTATGCCGCGCGTGCTGTTGAGGGACAATTTGTCCCCTAGTGAGTACATCGCTTAAGAACGCAAAAGAGTTTGCCTATTTTGAGAGTAAAATCACATGGGACGGCCGTACAAAAAAGAGGTTGACTCATCCATTGTCGCATCCACCAAGCAAAACTTCCGTTTAACAAAGAATCAAAGATTTTCAAATCCAATAATATAGGCCTGAAACTCCGCAAGCAATCAATAAAAACTTACGTGTGGAGTATTGTGCTGTATGGTTGTGAGACATGGTGCATTGCCGACAGAGAAAAAAAACAATTAGAATCCTTCGAGATGTGGACCTACAGACGTGCCCTAGGAATTTCCTGGAGAGACCACGTTACGAATGAAGAGGTTCTCAGCAGGATCGATGAAACCAGGCACATGATGAATACCATCTCGAATAGGCGTGCAAAATGGATGGGGCATATTTTACGCCATGAAAATCTGCTCAAAACTATACTGGAGGGAATTGTAGAGGGAAAGAGACCGAGCAGAATGGAGAAGGAGATGTACTTTGCTGCAAACCAATCCCACGGATTGAAACCCAGGAAGGAAGGAAAGGAAAGGAAAAGAAAAGAAAAGTAACCAACATTATTGGTGTGCTGGCTTATTTTTAAGAATTCCGGGTTTCTTATATGGGTTTTAACGTGCAAATTTATGTCAGATAGAGAAAGAGAATCAATATCTCCTCTGAGAATCTTATGTAGCACAACGAGATCGGATAGGCACAGGCAAGTCGATCTTCGTAGCTGTGAAGGTTATATTGTGTCGACCAGCTTTGTATGACAAAATACGTAGAAATTTTTTCTGCACTCATTCGATTCTCGCAACCAATGTTGTATAATAAGGTGACCAAATAATTGACGAATTTTCCAATATACTTCGTACTAGTGATGTATAGAAAATTTTTAGACTTTGAGGATTTTAGACTTCCAAAAAGATAACTACCATATGATGAATGAATACGATATTTAACGCGAACTATCGTTTGAAAGTCAATGTGTAGACCGAGTAGGAATTATATGCGATGTAGGCTGAGCAATAAAAGTCGGAAGAATTGAATGTGAACTGTGGCGTAAGCCTCTTTCCATTAAAGAAAAAAAATCGAATTAGTATGTGTAAGCCGTGCGTACAACGCACAATGCTTCCTTGTGTTGGTGTTTACGGAGATAATCACCAACACAAGGAAACAATGTGCCTCGTACGCACAGCTTACACACACTAATTCGATTGTCCTTCTTAAATAGAAAGAGCTATACCAAGGTGGCCGGAGTAAGATTTGGTAAGGGTGACACCTGTACACAGAGCATGTGCATCTTCGTGTCCAGGTTGCGCCATACAATTCAATTTCAATTTCAATTTTCAATTACAATTATCAATATTTAATTTCAATTTTAAACCGAACTGGTTCTAATCCACGTACTTGCATGGTAACTTCTTTCTCTTTCTTTAAACAATACACCGCTTATTCAGTGACGTATTTAAACAGGCAACACCAGATCGAGTATTCGAAACAATTCTCAATTTATCCGAGGACACGACGGGTAATTTGGCAGAGTAGGTCTAGCGCATATTTTAACAATAATATTAAATTAACCGTAATATAATTACGACATACCACAATCACCATAAACTGAAGTTCGCAGTTTGTCGTAACAGTAATGAGTTGAAATAACAGAGCAGATGGCGCGGTAACTAATAGGAATAATGGATTTTCCCCGCCCAAATGGCGACACGACCGTAAAGATAAATAAAAGTTTAAACAAACAGGACTGTCCCGAATATTTTGGAAATTTTAAGTAAAACTGATCGATCAAAAGAAGTATGTCCGGAAAATTATTGAAACGACAGTCTACAGCTGAAATGTCAAGTCTGAAAGGAAGTTAACTGCGAGCAAATGCAAATTTCAGGTGGCGCCTGTCTGCGCCGGTACGCACAGATTAAAATGCGCGCAGTTACGAGTCATTATAAAGGTACTGATACACATCTTTTGAGCACGTGTGAACAGGCTTGCTTATGAGCATGCTAATGTCATTCGCGGCTAGTATCGATTATTATCAATGCGATCTTCTCAGTCCGCGACAGATGAAACAAATATGGCGCGTTGGGGAGATGATAAAAGATTACTTTTCGTGACTTATTATAGGAATAACGAATGTCTGTCGAATACTCGGTTACCGCTGTGTAAAAATAATATAGCAAGAAATAATGTTTATGAAACCATATTAAAAGAAATGAATGATTCAAATCTTACAATAGAATTATAAAAACTAAAATCAAAGATGTGCGGATGGAAACTCGGAAACTGTTATAATTTATTGGTTCACTTGAATTTCCTGTTTCAGTTTGCAAAGTTTCCATATTGAACAAGAGCGTCTCTATTCTATAACAAGAGTATGCCAGTAATAAGCATGTGTGTTTGATTAAACACGAGAACTGTTTTGATTTATTGGTTGACTTGAATTTTCTATTTCAGTGTGCAAAGTTTCAATTTTGAACTAGAGTTCATCTCTATTCTATGACAAGAGCACGCCACTAATAAGCATGCTAATAATGAACAAGTGTATACAGTTTTTAGGGCGTGCTAATGAGCATGCTCAAAATAAGCATGTGTATATGTACCTTAAAACAAATCCACGTCATCCAGAATAAATCTTATATATATGATGGACACAATCACACAGCGCTTTCACGAACTATCAGGAAACATACAAAAATCTTGCGCCTTCTCACTCCAAGAAAATCCCGCTCGGCTCGTACGAGCATCACATCAATCTTAAGCCTTTCAAATGCAAACGCAGCCTGCCCAGGTGCCACTTCCTGAAGCAGCATACTGCGGACTAGCAGACAGCGTTGACTTGAACACCTAATAAATGTTCTGTGTATAATTTTCTGGGATATTCTGCCGCGTATATCTGACCTCTCTGGGCGACGTTTCGGATCCATCAACAGGGCTGATGTAACGAGTATGTGTTGATGTCAAGCCCTGATAATGGACCCTGCAATGGGACCCGAAACGTCAAAACACAGACTGTATGTGCCGTGCGCATGCGCGTTGGCAATCTATAATGTATCATTTTTCGTTTAATATTACGGTATACATTACGATTTGAAAAGTATTTCAGAATTATAATTATCTATACAGTAAGTAATAATTCGACGTAAATAAAATACGAGAATTTGTCCAAAGATAAAATAATAAACACTTTGACATATGTAGTATGCGCGTGGGCGTAATTGTTTTGTGATTATCATATTGCGATATGCATTGATTTAAAAAGGAGTTCAGAATTATTAATATGTTTCTTAAATTATTTACGGAAAATAATAATTCGACTCAAATAACATACGAGCATTTGTCAAAAGTTTAAATAACTAAATATTTTGACAGAGACAGTAGTTCCGCGGGGACGCCTGGGTATTCCGCTGGCGCTCAAAATCGAAAAATATACGACCATCTCTTTCTATCAAAAACTTACTGTTTTAGCAACTTATATATTATATATCTATATATATATATATCTATATTATAATATATATAATGATATCTATATATATACTATATATAATTATATAATATTATATATATCTATTATATATTATATATATATATATCTATATCATATATAATATTACATAATAGATATAATCTATATATATATATATAAATATATATATATCTCTCCTCTCTCTCTCTCTCTCTATCTACTCTATCTCTTCTCTCTCTCGCTCTCTCTTCCTCTCTATCTCTCTCTCTTCTCTCTCCCTCTCTCTCTCTCTCTCCTATCTCATCTCTCCCTCCTCCTCTCTATCTCTCCTCTCTCCCCTCATCTCTCTCTCTCTCCTCTCTCTACTCTCTCTCCTCCTCTCTCTCTCTCTCTCTCGCTCTCCTATCTCTCCTCTCTTCGTCTCTTCTCCTCTCTCTCCTCTCTCTCTCCTCTCCGATCTCTGTGACCATGTGACAGAAGTGTAATTTTTATTTGATTTGCTTTCAAATGGCATCTCGCGCACGGCTTGAAAGCGCATGATCTATCGACGTAATTTGACAGATTCGCTTGTTTGCGAAACGGATGTCCAGCCTTAACTCTCGAACGATGTGCTCCAGCGACGAAACTGGTAGACACGAATTTAGAGAGCAAAAAATAGCGTACACACTACAAAAATGATTGCCCTGTAATTATCTGTGAGGTGTACTTTCATTAGGGAATGTTAATAAAAAATGTTTAGTCTCCGATGACAATTCTGTATGTTAAATGTTATTATTACAGGACTCGAAATGCGGTTACGGAAAAGAAAAGGAAAAAATGTCGGTGGCGAACTGACGCAACGTCTGAAATTCCGCCGAGCGGCGCGGCGCTCGCGTGAGAAGCGAAAGGAGTTCCACCATCGTTTGGGAAAGTGCACGCGGTCCATCCGGTCGATTGTGGTGAAGAGTTATCGTGACACTTCGTTTCAGAGCTTCCGCGTGTTCAACTCGACTGGACGCCGAAGACAACCATATTTTACTGAATCAAAAGATCATTTCAGTCAAGAAAACTAAGCGTCTTACAACATCTAGACAACCTCGAAGATGTAAATTGGTCGCATACAATAAACCCATAGAACAGGTTATGAAATTAAAGTATTTACCTTGGGGTGGAGATATCCAGCTACAGCGATCTGTATAACGAAGTCAAAGAGCAGACAAAGAGCACCGGTTATCTCCGGATGCTTAAGAGACACTGTATGGGCCAATAAGCGTATGCTGGTGGAAAGCTAAGTCATAATATATGAAACGTGCATGAGACCTATCATGGCATACGGTATCGAAGCAAGAGCGGACACGGTGAGAACTAAACACCTCCTCAGAACTACCGAGATGAAGACTCTAAGACCCATTGCGGGCAAGACCATCAGAGACAGAGTACCCAATGCGGAAATCCGCAAAACCTGCGATATACAAGATATTGTAAGATGTAGCATGCAGAGAAGGCGTTTCTGGAGAGACCATGTCGAGAGAATGGAGCAGACCAGAGGGACGCCGACCAAGAGATACATCCTCGTCACAAGACCTGGACTGACCTGTCAACACAACAAGGATCTAACAAAGAAGAAGAAAGAATTAGGCTAGATTACAACAACAACACTGATAATGACTGGCCACTGAGGCCCGCGAAGCAAAACTAGCGGTACACAATGGAGTTCTGGTGCCAACATTTAACCAGCATATATTGGAATTGGCAGAAAAAAGTAACGGAAGTAGACTGAATGCGGTGGAAATCGGTCACTAGACGCATGTCTCATGAACCTATGTACGATAAAGTGAAGAATGAACAAATAAGAAGTAAATGTAATGCTGCTTGTGGAGTACCTAGTATATAGAATAAACCCTCATTTCTATGGTTAACCCTTTTGTCACAGCAGTGGCGTTCACTAGGGATGGACACTATTATTCTTCTGATAACGACGCTAAGGAGTACATTGGACCGTACTGCCACTAGGGGTTGTGTCTGACCCGTCAACGCTAACCCGGATATATTATTCATGACCCAAGTTCAGATTAAAAGCGAAATTGTAGATTATAATCGATCGAACGCGTATGCTTACCGTAAGCCTAATTCTGACTGTTCGCTTCAAACGTCGAAGACTATCATCACGTGCCGCGTGATAGTTGACTTTGGAACCCGCGCGCTTTTATTATAATTATTTTATTCTCCTAAAAGTCAATTTGCAACATAACCTTTTCCACAATTTACAAAAAGGTGTATTTTGTAACTGTAATTACGTTATTATTCACGAAAGAAAAGTATAATTTATATTCGTTTCGAAGATATTACAGTTATGTTACGAATGAGTCCGCATGAAACTAACTTCAACGTCACAATCGCAAAACTGTTCGCTGTCGCCAAAGTCAAAAGTCGCGAGATTTTCTCATAACTAGGTAGGTACGTACCGCGTTACAGCTGACTTCGCTCGGACCGGAACTAACCAGAGCGCGGATATAAATCGAGATGGCAACTATCCACTTCGTAATCTTTTTCATTTCGAGTAGGCCCCGAAAACAGATTGTCCGACTACTACTGATTGGCGTACTGTCCGAAACTTGGCCTCACGACAAATAATGATAGGATTTATTCAAACATAAACTGTCAACAGTGTGAATACGAATGACGATTACTTTTATCGTACAAACTTGCAACGGAAATTCGGTATTCGGAATTTCCGCGCACCCGATAAGAATATATTGCACATCCCCATAAAGTAGTACATATTTCAAAAATTTAACCAAATACCATAATAAATTATCCATGCATACAAACGGCACAATTGTCGGTCAATATTATTGATACATTATTTTATAATAACATCGTAACGCAATAACAAACAACGATTTCAAACAATTTATAAAAAACCACTCGCTTCGCTGATTTAAAAATGTCAGGCACGGGACCAAAGCGGACCGGTGTCAATTAATGTCGAAGAGGATTTCCTAAACATCGAGAGATCAAGAGATATGACATTAGCCAGAAAACTGACAATCAGTGCCCAGCGACCTCGTTCGCCGGCAAAACGCGCTAAATAATGTCACATTCGATCCATTCGGCCAGACAATCTTGCTGTCAGACTTCACTTCTTGGAATTTCACGATGAACCGACTGGTGCCGTTTCCGGCCACTGCATCATTTATAAAAAGCTAAATCTAGTTATAACGAGCGAAGAAAATGATAAAGTGCAACTTTGCGTCCGTCAATCGGAATGTCAATCAGCTCGAAAGCGGTTACAAAACGTATAAAGTTTGAGGTTATTATCTCCATAAAACACCGATGAAATTTACAAATAAGAACGAAGGATGCACAGCACGAAAGAAAATATATAAAAATGATACAGTAGTAACTCTAGCCCAACTTGTAATTTCAAATAGAATTTGATAAGATTAAGCATAAAAAGGCGTATCTATGACTGGGCGATGGCGGTCAACATAACGGAAACTAAATCAATGTTAAGTTTCGGAAAAATAATGAAACTGTAAGAGAAAGACTTGATTTTAGATAGAGCATAAACAGAGGTATTTGAATGTTCCCAATAAATTTACTTGATAGTGGCCTTACCATTTAACATTGACAGCTTTCCAATTTTTTACACCACAAACCCACTGACAAACACAAAACACTCCATATTAAGAAGAAACACTAGCGCCACGTGGTTGTAAAAATAATAACTAAAATCTTCAAGCTGCTAGAAAGCCTCCCAACTCCGACGCATAAAGATTACCATTCACGAGGGCACATCAAATCATGTTACGCTTTTATGTTTATGATAATAAATTACCTTTTATTTTCGTTCACAAAGCATATTAATTACTATTAGTATATTAAGAAATTACATTTTTCAACATTCCTTTTTCCGATTGTAGTATGCAGGGTTTCTCCAAGCTGATTATTCAATTTTGAATAAAAAATATTATTTTCATTTAAGGTGAAATGTTGACAGTTATGGAATTAAGCGTTAAAATTTGCATTTTTTCAATATTTATGACTTTTTTAAGCGTTGGATTATCATGAAAGTAATTTATATCGAATATTAAAAATTCATTTACTTTGATACAAGTTAAATAAAATGACTAAAACATTCCAGAAAGGTTTTTTTTTCTTTTATTTGACTTATGTTAAAGTGAATAAATTTTATTTATTCCCTATAAGTTACTGTAGGAATAGTCAAACGTTTTATTAAAAATGTCAGAAATATTGAAAAAATGTAAAATTTGACATCGCTTATCTTTATTACTGTCGACACTTCACCCAAAGTGTAAAGAATATTTTCTATTCAAATTTGAATGTAGATTTTGCTACTAGCTACGAGACATCCTACATAATATACATTTGTTTAGTGTACAAGCATTGTTAAAAGTCCAAACGTTGCTTTATAAGGTTTTTAAATATGTGTACTTATATCAATATTATTCGTGTATTCTTTCCTGAATTTTTGGATCGCGTAATATCTTTTTCGATCATATTAATTTATAAAATCATGTCGCATTTCAGGGTACATCATTAAAGTCTTGAGTGTATGTGGGAACCTTTATATAATTTTTCGTAAAGGTTATATTCTCATACCATTATAAATATTCAGGTCATCATGCACCTTCCTCATGCCTTCCTCTTTCTGACGGTGCGAGACTTGTTCCGTGTGTAGCCGCTTATAATTAATTTTGTTGCGTGCAAAATTCGAAAACTTACCCTTAAACTTTGGGTTTGAAGTTTTTAAATCTTTTGGGTAAAGTAGATAGTAGTTTAAACTTTAAACAATGTGAGTATCCAAATACACAAATGATGTTAATCTTAGTTTGTGCCAGAATATTTGTACAAATTTTAGGTTATTCCTATATAACTATTGTCCACAAAATATTTTCTGTTGAATATTGTTTATTTATGTTTATTAATCTTATTTTGTGTCTACCATCAGTTAAATGATTATTTATGAGGTTTGGAACTTACCAAATACATTTTTTTATTTTACTTCTAAAAATCATAATTTTTACCCTGACTTCAAAGAATGAGAAACTTGCATTTACCCATATGTTACGTAACGTCGGGTTGCGCCTGTATCAGCCCATACCTAAGCATAAGCATAAAAATTAGGGATGGGTCGTCGACGTATTTACCGTCGACGAAACGAGACCGTCTACGTCCATCCATCGACGAGACGATCAACTAGTTGAATTTGTCAACTAGTTGACGCGCCAACTTCGTTACGCGGACGTCGCAGACGTTTATCTAAACATCGGGACGATAGTCAACTGTCTACGGTTTGACGCGACGCTGCTCGACGGCACAACCGTTGGTTATTTTTATTACGTTAATTTTTAAAATTTAAAGAAGTTCGAAGGAATATAGTTTCGGGGAAAGTAAAACCGCTACTGTTGCTTATATGTAAAAAGAAATATTTTATTATTTATTTGTTTATAGGCTTTTACATATTGTTTTATATACTTCTTTCTATATATAATAAAGAAAAAAGTAGGTATACACAACAATATCAGGTGTAAGCAGTAAAATATAAATATAAACTACATATATAAGCAGTGAATGTATCGGGTATAAGCATTAAAATATGAGTATAAAAATTAAAAATATAAAGTACAAAGCAATGTGTGTATAAAAAAATATATTAGATACACATTATTACATGTGTACAGGGTTATTTGTAAAACAATAATAACCTAGCAGGACTATATTCCTGCCTTGATTATGAGTATTATTTTTTGTAAAACGTTGGACTATCACTACACTAACTCAAATCGATTACGAAAAATTCATTCGTTTCAATACAAGTTAAATAAAATTATAAAAACCTTTACATTTATTTATTATCTATAAATTTATAAATAAATACATAATTTAAAAATACTTTACATTTGAGATGTTATCTAGAAATTTATTGAAGAATACATCTTTCAAAGTCAGACTTTCACTTTGTGGTGACATTATTAATAAATAAATATATCTGTATTATTTGTCAACTTTAGTTTAAGGCTCAATATGAGAAAAGGAACATTGTTCCCGAAACATGTAAAAAACCAATAAAAAGTGGTGTAAACAAAATTATAATAGACTTTTTTTTTATCTATAAAGTTGAAAATAGGGAATTTATAATAAAAATTAATTAAACCTAAATTCAAGATTATATTACATATACAATAATTAATGTTGGACTCCTGAATAACGACCATAGTTAGGTATAGAAAATTTTATTCCCTACAAGTTTGTTTATCATTTATATGCTAAAGTTGAAAAGTAAGGAAATAACACAATAATTAAAATTTAGCATCCCTTTTCAGGTAAATATATAAGAAGTCGAGATCGATCGAATAAAATATTGATTTTAGAAAAATATCTAGCCGGCCTATTAATTAATAATAGTTCAATAAAAAATAAAATAATTAAACAGAATTGTTTTATTTTATACGGCGTAAAATTGGGAATTCACCGAATCGTCGCACGTGACATCACAAAAAATCAAGTAAAAAATAATAGATAATAGCTTATTAAGCCTATCTCGCGCTACGCATGTATTCAAATTTCAAATCTCTAGTCATAGTTTGTGTACACAGATCTGCACTCTATGGTAGTGTACTTTAGAGTTGAAATGAAATTACCCGTCGACCGTCTATGACGTCTATGGCATCTATAAGTCGACAGCGAGAGATGAGAGAGAAATAAACGGAGACATTTTGTCTTGCTCTCGCTCGTTGCTTTGCATTGCGTTAATCTCGAATCGTCCACCGACCACGGCGTCCGCTGTCCACCGTCTACGAATTCAACTAGTCCATGCGATAAACGTAAACGGTCGACGCGTCGATGCAACGTCAACGGTTGATTTCAACTAGTCCGTCCATTCAACGCCCATCCCTAATAAAAATCGCATTGTATGTATATGCCCCTGTATTCAACCTAAAGGTACACAACCCCAAAAACAAAAGTTCAAGTTCAAAACCTAGGCGATACATTAGATGAGGGCTTGAGATACAATTATGGTCCCTGATCACATGAAAGAAGAATAAACAAAAGAAGAAGTATTTTCAAAATATGTGCTTGGTATTTCATAAAAAGGATTTCAACCATCAAATATCTAATCATATCTGAACCACCAATTAGATTTGAAATGATTGCATAAATAGGTAGGTACAGTTGCCAGCAAACTTCTTGAAATTTTTTGGCGTAGTGGGGGAATGCGCAGAAGACAAAATTTGGGTCTCAATGGTGGAATAGTACATGCGCAAACTTCCCCCCATTACGCTGAAAAATTTCAAAATGTTTGCCGGCTACTGTAATAAAGACCCTATTAGAATGTGGGTATCTACAATTCTATATGTGGTCAGAATAGTTTTTACCTAATTTGGTACATTATACTCTAGGCTTCGTTACATTAGATGTAAGATTGATAAGTTGGAGATAAGCATATAGGATGATGATATGAAACTAAAATATATATCTGATTTTGTGAGTACCTAGAAAATAAATTAAAATATAAACAGAATGATGAGTATTTTAAAAATGCAGATAGGTTATATGTAATAAATCATATAACACTGTCTTATTGATTATGCAAGACTTGGTCTGCTGATAACCTAACTAACCATATCACGGGGAATCTTGAGTGACTTGTAATCAAATAAGTTTGCTCAGAGATAAGTCCACTTCGCTTATTCGACCTACCTATATAAATATTAGTTTTATTTCAATGTCATTATTTGATTGTAACGCAGATCTTTAACAGCTTATACAAACTTAGGGAATATTTTGGGATCTCAGGTACGTCTCTTAATAAATATTATTATCATTGTTAATATGTAATTTATTTTGTATCAAAAAGTTTTCGATTTTCCAAACCATAATAATTGTAAACAAAATTTTATTTATCTTAGTATATAACACCTGGAATGTATTAGCACAAAGTTAATGCTTTAAATATTAATAATAAAAATAACAAATTTAAATCCTTTCCTCGTCTCTTTTAAAAACATTTGTGAAGATTGACTTTCGTATTTTGTCATCCTGGCCTTTTTCTCTCCACTGATTAATTTACTTTAATTCAGTTATTTTTATTTACACTCAAGAATGACGAATTAAATGATAACTTCCGTGCCCTATAGCTTTACACAAATATTTTGACCTACAAACATTATATCTTATGGCGATTTCATTTATTAATAAACATTAGCATCAATATATAATTACATATAATATATTAACCACATTTTCACAGAGAATTTATCAATTTTATCATTATAATCATTTGTATTATGAGCACAGAATTTTTTTTAACATTTATAATTTTTTTTTCGTTATTGTCAATTGAATTTACTCATTAAGGTATAGGGTATCTCACAGCTAGTAGCAAAAACTTTACAGGTGGATTTCTGCCTTGATTATGAGTTGAAAATGTTCAAGCAACGATGACCTAAATATCAATAGTTATGGAGATATGCAATATTAAAGTTTCCTTTTTTTTCAATATATCTGACTTATTTTTGGCAAAAAGTTGAACTATCATTATAGTAACTTATATCGTTTATGAAAAATTCATTCGCTTTAATACAAATCAAATAAAAATGTAAAAACCTTGCAAAAATTGAAAACATAATTTTTATACAAGGTTTCTATCATTTTATTTGAATTGTATTCGAGCTAATAAATTTTTCACATTCAATATAAATTACTGTTATGATAGTTCAACTTTTTGCAGAAAATAAGTCATAAAGCGATTCCTCCAGCGAACATGCAAAGCATACAATGACCACTTCAATGACATTGATATATTTAATACCAACATCTCAGCTCTTAAAAATCGTATTTAAACCGCTTATATTACTAGTTTCTATATCTTCACCGTTCATATATATGAGACCGACCATCATCATACACACACCACAGCCAAACTCTCATCACTCTTTACACATACCCCCATATCTGTATACAATGTCACGCACAGAATACATACGCACTCCACTCAGCCACAATCCCATACACCTCACTCCACTTCCCCCTCTAACTCCCACTCCTATCCCTCTATTTAATATATCGACGGCTCCTACGTATAATATCGTAACCCACAACGCGACGATTTTGAGTTTGTTGTGTATTTCATATGTTTTTAATTATATATTTAATTCCTAGAACGAAAAAAAAAATTTTTTATAATAATAAAACGTTATTTATTGCAAAATATTTATTTTTATTTCTTGGAATTAAAGATATAATTAAATACACATGTGTGTACACTAAGAACTCAAAATCGTCGAATTGTGGGTTACGATATTATACGTAGGAGCCGTCGATATGTTCTCTTTATTGCTTGACTTAACATTTTATGCCGTGGATCTCTATAATTGGTGTACGAATTACCCAATACGTTATTATTATAATAAATTGTATACTGTTGAGATTCCCAAAATAAAAAAATAAAAAAATAAAAAATATTGAAAGAAAAAATGAAAATTTGTTATTGCATATCTTAATAACTATTGACGTTTAGGTCATGGTTGCTTGAACATTTTCAACTCATAATCAAGGCAGGAATCCACCTGTAAAGTTTTTGCTACTAGCTGTGAGATACTCTATACCTTAATGAGTAAATTCAATTGACAATAATGAAAATAAATTTTATAAATGTTAAGAAAATTTCTGCACTCATAATACAAATTATTATAATGATAAAATTGATAAATTCTTCGTGAAAATGTGGTTAATATATTATATATGTAATTATATATTGATGCTAACGTTTATTAATAAATAAAATTGCCATAAGATATAATGTTTGTAGGTCAAAATATTTGTGTAAAGCTATAGGGCACGGAAGTTATCATTTATGTAATTCATCATTCTTGAGTGTAAATAAAAATAACTGAATTAAAGTAAATTAATCAGTCGAGAAAAAAAGGCCAGGATGACAAAATATGAAACTCATTAGGTCATGGTTGCTTGAACATTTTCGACCCATTATCAAGGCAGAAATCCACCTGTAAAGTTTTTGCTACTAGCTATGAGAGATCCTGTATAAGTATTTTCACTCTTTTAAATATGAATGTATTGAATTTAGTATTTATTTATTGAAAACATTGATAACCCTAGCTATGAATATGCTATAAAGTTATGCAGTGACATTTATTAAATTTTGTTGTAAATACTTTTCTTATAGATAAATTATCGTAAGAATGCATATTTTTACTATTGTAAATGTAATGGCTTGGAATTTTGAAATATGTACATACAACATCAATAGTATACAAGTGCTTAGAGATAAATGTTGGTTTTGTGTTAAAATAACATACCACTTGTTTATTTCTTCGTAATCTTAAATGTAAAATATTTTAGATTAGCTAATCTTCAACAGCCATTATGTGTAGAAAGTTATTTTATAGTGTTGCATTGATACAGCAATATCTAGAGAGTAAATATGTAATTTGTTTCTATCTTAATGTTATTTTAACAATATGAACATTTTCAAGATAGCTACGTGATGGCTCTCCATTGGGGTATTGCAAGTGCGGGAAAGATCTGCCACGACTTTGTGAATGCTTTGGCAACCCTCCCCAAGACTGACCACCAGGTGGTTGCTGTAGCAGCCCAGGATCTGGGCAGGGCTAAAGAGTTTGCCGCTCGTCACAAGATACCTAATGCCTTCCAAGGATATGACGCATTGGCGAAGAACCCAAATATTGGTAAAACAGTTTAAATATATGTATTGACCTAGGTCAAATGCTTTTTAGTATACTATAAATTTTAAATCTCATCTGGTTTATTTAGTTTTTATAATTCACTTTTATTTTTCTAAATTTATTGTGCGAATTAATTTAAATTTGTGTGTTTTTTTCTGTAATTATCGACATATTTTTATTTTGCATCCCATATACAATGTACTTTGAAATAAATTAATGATAAACAGTAAAAAATTTAAAAATAGAGATCTTATGGTTGTTGTTCCACCATGGTTAACTTCTTGTTTTCTATTATAGATATTGTTTACATCGGCAACCTTAATCCTCAACATTACGAAGTGATAAAACTTATGCTAAACAGTGACAAACATGTGCTTTGTGAAAAGCCTCTTTGCTTGAATTATAAACAGGCAAAGAGTGTAATTGATCTAGCGCGTAGCAAGAAACTATTCCTCATGGAAGCAGTTTGGTCCAGGTTCTTCCCAACTTATGCGGAGATGAGAAACTTGGTGAACTCAGGGGCTTTGGGAGAAGTCCTCCAAGTTATTGTATCGTTTGGAGTACCTATTAGCCAAGTGCAACGTGTAAAGTATGTATTGTTTTTTTTTACTAACCGTAATTAAGAATTCTCCCAAAATAACGTTTTTCTTTATGATATCAACGAACTTTTACATATTGTACTTTATTACAGTTTAAATTATTTATTCCTTTGCTTGTGCTTGATCTCTTTAATCCTGCCATACAAGGCCATTATATCTGATGAACTATAATTGTTGCGAAAATCTGCCACCAAGGCTAGGAGCCACCATTGTATTATTTAGGCCGAAATAAACAAATATACATATTGGTGTATTTATGTCGTCTGAATGCAAACTTTAACGCCTGATTACATTCGCCTGATACATTCAATAGCCTAGTGGAATGTGCATAACCCAATCTAAATGAACGCAAGTATTGCATGTTTAACAAATCGCTTGACACTTTTTTTGAAAATGCAACCATTTCAATGTAAACAAGGAATACAATTTTTCTTTCTGGTTAATTACAAAATTTACAATACGACTAAGTTTTCAGTGAATTGTTAGAAATTGTTTTGCAATTTTCCAATTTCCTTTACTTACGTGAAATTTGGAGGCTGTAAGTGTACCTAATGCTTTTGCATTTAATTAAAATTTTGTCAGATTAATGAATATTTCCTGTGACAAGGAACAACATAGGTTATTTTGTTATTGAAGGGTTCAAATATTATAAAAGCAAAATTTATTTGAATTTAAAGATATAAATTTTACACAAATATTTTTTTATAACAACATTTTATTTGCGGTTACCAGATTTTAAGCCACCAAAGAGAAAAATTTATTATTTAAAAAAATATTAATACAGAAGAACCTCGTTAATTCGACATTCAAAGGACCCCAAAAAAATGTTTAGAATTATGCAGAACTCCGTGAATTCGAAATTCAAGGTATGTAGGTACAAAAAAAAATCACGGTGCGATTGCGAAATTCGTCAAATATCATAAAACTCATGAAAAAAGTTTTGGGAAAAAGTCTTATTTTCGCATACTTTAAAAAATCATTTCGAAAACATAATATTTATTATACTGATACAAATATCGCGACATTATTATTATAAATGTACGATATTGACATATCTGTTGTTCTCACTTGCGAAAAAAATCAAAAAAAATTTCATTTTTGTTTAATTTCAAAATTATTTCGAATTAATGTGACCTAAAATGTATTAATTTATGTGCAAGGGGATAAAAATTATTTCGAATTACGAATTACCAGGATTTTGAATTATTGGGGTTAGTCTACTATGAAATTAACTACTTGAGACGTCTGTGAGTTTGAAAAATTTCAAATTATTGTGAATTTTGAATTATGTATCGGGGTTTTACAGTATTGAGTAGATTTCCTAATTTAGTAACTTAATTATGTTCAGCAACTTATTTTTTAGTATTTGAGGACCTCTGGTTTAAAATGGTGAATCGAATAGCTATATTTATTTATTTGTTTCTAATATTAAACCCACTTTCTACTAACACCACAATAAACAATACTTTACTTTTATATTATGTTATAAATAAGAAGTTGTAATATATACATGTATCAACAGTCCTTACGTAAACTAAGGCATGTACAAAAAAAAAAAATACAGGAGAGTTGTTTGAAGTTTGGCTTTACATATAAAATAAGCATATTTTTCCATTCAGTTTTTTTCCATAAAAAATTATAACATTTTTAAAATTCTATATAGCAGAGAATGTATTGATATAATACAAAAAAGTCTCTGCGTTTTTGGTAGATGTCCAAGTTTATATAAGGACCGTCGATATTTTTATATTATAATATGTGTATCCAATTATTTCAGTACCAAAGAACTAGGTGGTGGTACCGTATTAGATCTTGGTATCTATGTTCTACAGTTTTGCCAGATGATATTTGGTTGTGAGCCAGTCAAGGTAATGGCGAGCGGACACCTAAATGAAGATGGAGTGGACACATCCATGTCCGCCATTTTGACCTACCCCAATGGAAGAACAGCCACCGTATCCACCCACGCCAAGCTCAGCCTCCCCAACGAAGCTATTGTGGTCGGAACAAAGGGAACAGCTAAGGTTTGATATGAAATTTTTATATTGCGGAACTTCCTAAATTTGAAATTCAAGATACAAAAAAAATTGCGATGTGATGGCGAAATTCACCAAAAATCGTAAAGCTCATGAAAAAAGCCATTAATTTCATAGAAAACATCTGTATTTTTGCATAATTCAAGTAATCATTTTGAAAATTCAATATTTATTTATACAAAGGTCGCGACTTTTCTATTAGGTACTAAAGTACCCGATGTTGACATATCTGTTGTTCCGAAACTAAGATAGGTACCATTAAAAATGCATTCAACGAATTCGTGGAATCTACCTACTAAATTAGTCATGATTCTATAATAATAAATGGAAAATAATAGTGAAGATTTTTACTTCATGAGTATTTATTTATAAACCAGCTTGTTTCAATGCCAATCTAAGATAATTCATATTTTATGGCGAGACATGTTTAAATAAAATTTCTTATGGAATATGATGGACAAAGACATTTATGGGATTTATGTCTTCGTTATTTAAATTGATTAATATTTTTATTAATTTTACCAGCTTCCAATGATGTGGTGCCCCCTAAAGATTCAGCTGCCAGATGGTACCTGGAAAGAGTTTACACTGCCAAAGGCTGCTCTGGAGTTCAACTATGACAACAGTGCTGGTTTGAGCTACCAGGCTGAGGAGTGCAGACAATGCATAAAGAAAGGTAATACATGCTAGCAGTTAAAAAATCAGCTATCTAGGCCTTGCGGGCAGCTATTTTGGCCGCTCCACGCATTAATGCCCCCTTTGCGGCCGGCCATTGGTGTCTGCTATTGACTGTACTGGCCACTGCGCGGCTGATAGTGACCAATGTGTGGCTATTAGTGCCTGCGATTAGCAATCCGCTATTGTCTGCTGCTTTTCATTTAATTTGGTTATTTTTTGAAACTGGTAATGGCAAAAACCACTCAAACTTTTTCACAAAGATTTCATCTCTACCAAGCTCCAAAAATATTCAACATTCTAAACACAAAACTAAAACTACTAGCCATTGGTCTCACATATTTTTCTTCAAAAGTGAACTTCTGGCTCCATGGAAAGGGAAGAAAGCATGCACGAAACCTTTTAAAAACCAAGATATAAGAAAAATTTGAAAAATATGAACATATATTTTAATTTTTTTTTTTCAAGGCAAGAAAACACTTTGTGGCTTGACATTATAAGACATTTAAGAATAAATTAAATACTAAGTTTTAAACCACTTTATTGCTATATGTTTGTTAACTAGTTTCGGTTGGACTCAACTTTCTTCAGGACAATTATAATATAGTAATATAGACAGCCTATATTATAATTGTCCTGAAGAAAGTTGAGTCCAACCAAAACTAGTTGACAAACATATAGCAATTAAGTGGTTTAAAACTTAGTATTTAATTTATTCTTAAATGTCTTATATATTTTAATCTTTTCAACTTCTTTTAAATATCTTTTTTATTCACTATCAGACTTACATATTTTTGTTAATGTCTATTCTATAGAATAAGCACTTTTTTTAAATTTGTTAATGATTAATTATTATTATTTATGTATATTTTTTAACATTAATTATTAATTATTATTATTTTTTATTGGCAGTAAGATTTATTGATATAATAACTGCTTTATATAAATATTCTTGCACATACACTTTACCTAGTGGAAAAGCAATGATTGCTTTATTATATAATATGTACAGTAAAATACTAGTGTGGCAGGCAGGACATCAAATGTAGTGTTTACTTTAATGTCAAGACCCTCAGCAACAATGATACATGGTCATATATTTTTGTAAACACTATATAATGAAATGTGAAAATAAAAAAATAAATAAATTAGTAAAAATAAAAATTATTAAAAAATAAATGATTATTAAAAAATAAGCAGTTACAGGAACACATCCTGCCCTCTCCGTGCCATACGAATTCTAATTTTAAAACTACTGTCATTTTTTGACATATTTCATAGTTTTTAAATAGTATCTAATTAACATGTTTTTGATCAAAAAAAGGGGTTGAAGATTCAAAGAGCGGGAGTAAATGCAATATGTTGTTTAAAATTATCTCTTTATATAAATAAAAAGTGTTTTAAAATCATCAAAAAATGTAAAAATTTCTCAAATTAAAAAATGTATAATTTTATTAATGTTGAACATTTAGTACAGATTAATCATCGTAAAGTAAGCTTTAGGTATACATGTAAAAAAACATGTTTTGTGTAAATATAAATATTCAGTAACTATTGAAGTTTTCTAAGACACTGAAAAATTTTTTTGACCGCAGCTTGTCGATTAATGCTTATACATATTTTCTTAATTATTAATTATGTATACATATTCAGTTTATTACTTTTATATAAGAACAATGTTTCTATCTAAGTTATCGCCCTAAAATAATTGCAGTCTAGCATATACATTCTGATATAAAAACCCATATTTTCGTAAAAAAAAATTTGAAATTTATATTTGCAGTGAATGTCCAGCCTTTATCACATTTTATTTCTTTAAGACTTTTTACATCAAAGCAAGCTTATTTTGTAACATTTTTGTATTAAACATGTCAAAAACCAAGACGTGGGATACAAAAAAAATTACATGGATAAAAAAAATACAAAAATTAAATTTATAAAGATTTTCTTGGTACATTTTTGGATATCATTAAAATGGTTTCATCGTTAAGACAATATAGAAAAAAATTATTGGTACATAATAAGATAGTTGTCTTGATAAATACATTGATAATTATGGTTCTAAGGAATAATTTAAATGCATTTTTATTAAATTATTTATTTAGTTTTAAGAATTGTTTGCTAATTTTTGCAATGTGTCTGTATAGTTTTAATACCATTTTACCACAGTTTATAATGTAAACTTAAACTTATTTTACAGGCCTCACGGAGTCTTCAGTCATGTCATTGAACGAGAGCCTTGTGTTGGCCAAACTGGAAGACAACATCAGAATGCAGATTGGTGTTCGATTCCCACAGGATGACTAAATTGTGGCAATTAATTGCTGTCTTTCTTAAGAAGAAAATATTTTTGTTATGTTGTTTATTTTAATATAAAATAAAAAAATTAAAAACGAAGATATTTATTATTGAAATGTGAAAACAATATCTCCATTTTTTGCGTCCTGAGGGAGTTTGCAGGCTATTTAAGTAAATAGAATGTTCTTAGGTTTTCACGGCCACTCAGAATCTTCTGGTTTGGGTCTTCTGGGGTATTATGCCGTGTTATTACGACCTTTCTGGCCGACGTTTCGGATCCCATTGCAGGGTCCATCATCAGGGATGTCACATCAGCAAATTTTTTTCACTGACCTAAATATTATTGGAGAAATCAATAAATGATTGAAACAAATATACTATGTACTTGCGTTTAAGCTTATATAATGTAAGTACTTTTATTAGATTATGAACTGGTTTAGTTATCATAATGATGTGTTAGATAAAATTATTTGGATTGCTAATAAAAAAACAGACGAATCATTTCAGTATCTATCGAGTATTGACCTGTGACTGTCAATTTTTAAATTATTTTCAGGTATGTTGTTAAGTCTCGTGAGAATTATGTGCAAATTTTCAATTTTTTAAATTTATAAAATATATACAAACTTGGTTTACAAACATTTGATTCACATATTTTCATTTTAAGAATGGCACATTTTTTATGAAATTTCTCAAATATCTGCTTTATATGTAGCTAGTGTCCCTTTGTGGAAAATATGAACTCTGATGAAGATATTGATGAGTTGGTTTTAGTAATATGTTTGTACTATCAATTTATATGTGATTTATTAGTACTGTCGATTATCAAACATAATAATTATGTTGTCTGTCGTCCATCTATCTGTCTGCATTACCCATCAAAAATACAGTACATATAGGACTTAGCAAAGACGCAAACCATTTCACGTTCTGCCTAATCGCCAGGATTTAGAATAGTACATTTAACTGCTGGTAGGGGAAATATAAAAATGTTAAAATATGTTGATAAATGTTGTTATTACTATTTCATAGGTGCCAGCTATAAATAAGTAAATAATTTTTCTTCAGGAACCGGCATGTAAAAGTACCGTCATTTTTTGACGGGTTACAGCTAGTATTGTTATAAATGCCAGATTAGTTCACATATTATTAAAACTGAAGAATCATTCAGTTTTGTATCAGGACCGTCTTCATGTTTTTAATTTATGGCTACATATGAGTGTGAACATTTTTATCACAAAGCGAAATATCCAGATCAAAACTGATAACATTTTGATAAAACATCAGCTCTACAATATGAAAATCAATAATCTATTTTTTATAGAAAATATCTAATCTAATCACGCAGTTCTGTTACTTATCATTACTTATTTAAATGAAGTTGTAATACACAATAAGTAAAGCAGAATAATTATAAAATACAACATTCAAACTCAAATGTTTGTCCAGTCCCATATTTGATTGACAATAGTAAACCAATTTTTTTGATGCATTGAAAATTTGTACAGAGTATAAAACCGAAGTACTACTCAATATGAAATTATTTCAAATTGTTATTTTAAATAAATTAATGAAAATAATTAAGATATGTAATATACAGGATGTCTTGTAGGTAGTAGCAAAAACTTTGGAGGAGCCTTCATTCAATCTTGAATAGGAAATATTATTTCCGCTTTGGGTGAAATGTCAACAATGACATCAAAGTTTTTTTCCCAATATATCTGACCTATCTTTCTTTGTAAAACATTGGAGTATCGTAAAATTAACTTATATAAAATATTAAAAATTCATTCATTTTGATATAAGTCAAATAAAATGAATGAAACTGTGCAGAAATTTTTGAAGTGCTATAGACTATCAAGATAA
>JADDOH010013492.1:0-21111 GCA_016648135.1 Agrypnia vestita | reverse complement strand
ACCACCACATTGGCTGGGGAAAGGAACGTTGCTCCCTTGTACGTCTTCGCATGTGCAGCAGACAACATGTTGTTACTGTAAAACACAAAAATATATAACATACCCCTGCTTCTACATTCTGACTATACATACTAATTTTCAGAGCAATCATCTTATATTGATTGACTTCATATTTTCTAAGCCTTCGGATTAAGAGTCTAAGTACGGGAGAATTATAAGTTTTCATATTACTCATGGCGCCGAAGATAAGCTTAGTTTGAAAAAGCGGCTATGAGGGCCACAGATAGTGAAATGTGTTTTTGTGCATCGAGTGATAGGACACGATAGACTTTGGAGACCTTGGACTGCTTGCGTTTAGACTAGGGTTAGTTTTAATTTAGTGATAATTTTTCTAATTGATAAGCATTAATTGAGAATTGTGTGTTTAATTAAATAAAATGTGTAAATATTAAAATGATTCATGTGCTGTTTTAAATTTCCCGCTCCCTCCCTTGACATGCATTTTTATTTGGTAGACGAGGACGCATAGCGTCGCGAATCAATCACGCTGGTTTGATTCCTGTCATATCAAGTTTTTATGATTTTATTCAAATTGTATTAAAGCGAACAAATTTTTCATAATCAAAATAAGTTACTGTCATGATAGTTCAACTTTTTGCAAAAAATAAGTCAGATGTATTGGGAAAAAAATGCAAACTTTGATATTGCATTTCTCCATAACTATTGATATTAGGTCATGGTTGCTTGAACATTTTAGACTCATAATATAGGCAGGAATCTACCTGCCAAGTTTCTGCTGCTAGCTCTGGTACACCCTGAATATTCATTGTTTAGTACCAGTAGTTGCCCGTCGAATAGCAAAAAATCAGTTGCCAATCATCAACGCTATCGGATACAAATCTCAAATAACAGTTAATGTGTCACCGATTAAAATACCATCATTACAATGCATCTTGATTATCTAATTGTTAGAGAGAAAAACACCAGAGATTTAAATTGTAAATCCATAAAACACTATTTTTAATGACGTCATAATGCGTGACAAATATGTAAATGCAGGCATCTTACACAATTCTTATTATATTATTCATGGTTTACATTTTGATAGCAATAAAGCATTTGTTTTTTCAGATGCAATCTGATTAATCACAAACAACTGTGGTTTAATCACCATTTTCAAACCACATTGTGATTAATCATGCAAAAGTGGGTACAGAACATGTGTAGATAATGAGCTGTGCAACATGATATTTAAAACTAAATTATCAGCAAACATAACACAACAGATACAGTAATCAATACATACACATATTATTTGAAAAATTACGATAAATATGAATATCACCGTTAAACACATAATGTCAAAAATACAAAATATTTCAATACTTAAAAATATTTTTAAAATGATAGTGTCATGTACAAGGTATCTCGTAACTGGTAGCAAAACTTTGGGGAAGTAGTCTTTATTAAATTTTTAATATAAAATTTTCTTTAAACTTTGGATGAAATATAACAACAGTTAAGGAGACAGCGACCTCAGAGTTGTCATTTTTTTAAATTTTCCAAACTTTCCTCTGTAAATCTGTGGAGTATCATGAATGTAACTTAGGTATATTTAATATTAAAATTCATTCGCATCGATACAAGCCAAATAAAATAAATAAAACTGTGCAGAAATTTGAACCAGATTTTTTTTGCAAGGTTTTAATTGTTTTATTTGACTTGTATCAGAGCGAATGAATTAATATTTATATAAATTACAAGATAGGTCAGAAATACTGAAAAAAAAAATGCAAACTTTGATGTCGCTTATTTTCTATTCAAAATTTAATGAAGAAGACTCCCCGAAGTTTTTACTACTGGCTATGAGACACCCTGTACATAGCTATATAACTAATTTGCATGCCATTTCTCCGCAGATGAAAGAAAGCAGGGGATAGAATGCCACTTGTCTCGTTCACTTTTATACTACATCTTCTTTTGTTCATTGAATATCACAACCTTTCAACAGATACGTCTTCCAATATCTGATCGCTCACCTTACATTTTTTTTATCATACTCTCCTCTTTCACATGTCCTCCCGTGCCCAAACCATCTCATCGGCCCTTTTTTAATTCTATGGACTATGTTAATAGATCTACATTATCTCTGAATAATTTGTATATTGTTCACTCCATCTTACGTACATTTTCATTACCTTTCATTCATTCTACTTTAGTTCTTCTTTTGCCAATTTCAAGCATCACTTCTATATGTCTGGCACCATAACTTGTTTCTGATTCCTATTTGTTAAATTAAATTTTTATTTTGCTAACATTCATCAAGAGTTTGTTCTTTATGCGCTGGACGTACTAATCTCCAGGCACTGCACATCAATTTCACTATTAGCTACTAACACAGTGTCATTTGTATATACATGGCGGAATATAAATAAAACATCTAACCTCTCTCGTCATGTACACATTAGTGACGAATCTAACGTTAATATGATTATACAATTGAATTTGATTTTAACAGAGGTCTAGTTTCTAGTAGACCAATGATGGCTTGCCGGATTACAAATAACTACAATCGGACACCAATCTTACAATCACAGTTTATCTCATCACACTCATATAACCAGCAAAATTATGTAAGGAGTCAGATAAATATAAAATTCAAGAGCGTACAGAAACAAAAATGATTATTTATTTTTTAAAACATGGACTTATTGTCGACCACAAACGACTTTAATCAAACGGTAAGAAGTGTGACAAGTAACGCACTCACTGCAAAGTCGGTATGATAACATGCTACATGGAAAGCAAGACCATACTGGAAAAAGTCAGATGATTTATGTTTAAAGTACATTAAACTTTGAGATATGTTCTTGCGAACACAATTAGTTGTAATAAATAACAAGATATAATTTATACACTTTTAATTGATTCTACTAACGTGAAGTATAAAATATTTACAATTATTACGGATTGGAGAAATGGCCGTAATATTACGCCCCAACAAACGATAAAGTATAATGCGTTAGTTATGGTCTATTTATGTATAAATTATATCCAATTATCAGTGGAACGGAAGCCTTTGAAATATTATAATCTTCAATGTTTAGAAATGCTACCGAGAATTTGTTGAATTTTACAAGTAACAAAAAAAATTATGTTAAATATTCAAACATCAAACAAGAAGATGTAAATTAATTGATATGGCAGTCTCTTTAGGATGCAATATAATAATTTTAATTTTCACTAAATTAAAGTTTATACTACACACATATTATGCAACTTTATCCTATCGAGAGGAGCAGTCCTTTTCATCGCCAGATGTGATTAATAATTTATTTATTACTGAATTATTTATTTTATTAAATTTCACCATTCCGATTCTTAAAATTAAATTTCTCTAGATTAATCCAGAATGGATTCGTACGCAACTGAAAATTTGAAATAGATCCCAAATTTATACATACATTTCAGACACAAGTAGTTAAATAAAGTATGTTATTATGTGATTCACTACATAAAGTTATCATACGATTGATCATAGTCCAAAAGCCATGCGTGTAGCCATCTGCACAAACTACTTTACACATTTTTAAATGCGATTATAGATCATAAATGATAGAGGATCTGGGTCATATAAGCTGAGGTTAAGAGGTGAGTCATAATTGTTTTGTGAAAGATAAGAATGATCTGTGAAGATGCAGAAGTAACAATAATATAACTCGGTAATCAACATAATTAAATAATAAGTAATCCACTGACATGTGACGTGTGCAATCATGACATCACTATATTAGTACCACTTGTGTATTGAAAACTCTGCGTGAGACCTGTTTTTTGTTAATGAGTGTACTTATTTATTTACTTACCTCAATCCAGAATAAAAATTTCAAACACACAAAGCAATGTTAAAATTTATATGTGTTGGATATATGTATTATATTTAACCCATTACCGCCCACCATACACGCTTATGAACGTATTCAAAGTGTGATTTGGTGTTTTCTTTCTATAATATGGATTTGAAACAAGACTATTTAGTTAAAATGTTTTTGTTATAAATAATAAAATATTTTTGATGTGTTTTTTATTATTATGTATGTATATTTAGACTGTAGTATAATGTGAGATAATTACCATTAGTATGACAATATTTTTCAATTACCATGTGCTAGGTTATATTTTATTGCCCTGTGTACGAGCGCGTATAATGGGCGTCTGACCCCTTTGTTTTTCAAGTTTATATGTATTTAATTAAATTTTTCTTTGCTCGGTGTGTCGTAATAAATAACAATTTAAAAAAATTTCATATGTAATTTTCTTTCGGCGTTAATAACTCGCTGGAATTACAACAACAACAGTGATGGTGATTAGCCGCTAATGAGACCCGGGCACCTAAGTGTGACACGTCAATCAACAGGCGGGCCAGGTTGCAGGCAAAGGTTGTTATTAATTATTATTAAATCCTGTGATTTTTCATAGGATTATAGCTAGTAACTGTATAAATAAATGATTTATAGAGTTTTTATCAAATATTTATTTTAATTTATAGGGTGGCTTGTAGTTAGTAGCAAAAACTTCAGAGAGTCTTCTTCATTCAATTTTGAATAGAAAATATTGTTTACAATTTGGGCGGATGTCAACAGTTACGGAGATAAACGTCAAAGTATGCTTTTTTTTTCAATATTTCCGACCCATCCTTTGCAGAATGTTAGACTATTATAAAAGTAATTTAACCAGTTTATTAACAATTAAATGAAGAAGTTATTAAAAATTCATTCGCATCGATACAAGTCAAATAAAATTATTAAATTTTGCATATTTTTTTTTAAGGTTTTTGCCATTTTATGACATTTGAATTTTGCAAATGAAATTTTAATATCCATATAAGTTACTGAAATGATATTCCAAAGTTTATAGAAAATAATTCAGAAATATCGAAAAAAATGTAAACTTTGATATTGCTTATCTCAGAAAATGTCGACATTTCACCCGCAGTGAAAACAATATTTTCTATTTAAAACTGAATGAAAGAGACTCCCCTGAAGTTTTTGCGGAATAATCCAAGACTACGGTCCCGTTGTTCATACAATGAAAATAAGTATTTCAGTATATAATTTAACGTCCTGTTAATTTAATCTAACTAAAATAATCGTAATCTAAATTAAACAAACCAAACCTAATAAACTAACCTAACCAAACCTAATAACCTAACCAAAATAAACCTAATAACCTAACCTAACCACATATATTGCCTATGAAATGTCAAAATATGCAGTGCATTTTTCGAAACTTTAAAGTGTAATATCTTATTTAATACTTACTATTTAAACGTAAATTATCTTTCATTTTGTTATTAGCACACTCAATAATATAGTGAAATACTCATTTTCGTTGTATATGCAATGGGACCATTATCTTGGATTTAGCCCATTTGTCAGTCAATTTAGATTTTCGAAATTCGTAGTGAAGTACCTATTATGTACACAGACGGAGTAATTCAAATTTAGAAAATATTCCGCGACGTTATCGGGCTGCCGTTGCTAGTAATCAAACTTTTGTAAAGATTCCAATTTCAAAAAACTATTAAAAATTTGAAATATCCAAAATTATACTATAATTATTATTTTTTTAACGAAAATTTGATAGATCGTCTTGTTCGTCGCCACGAGTCTGCTTGCAAAGTTTCAGCTCGATTGGATCACGGGAAAAGGGTCAAAAATCGATCCAAAATTTTCTCGACGGCAAGCCGGCAAGCAAGCAAGCAGTTGCCACGAGTTAATATAAAGGGAGTAAAAAGGGCCATGCTTTGAATAGTGGACTTTTACAATTAACAACCTATATTCACAAAGAACCTGTAGGGACCTTCTTACGAGGCATACTATTAACAAAAGGAGAAGACATTCGGCAACAAGATTTTCTCTTTTCTTTCCGTGTTTTTTTTTAAATATATAATTGTATTGTTAAATTTTTTCTAATACTTAAAAATTGTTCAATTGATATTATTTAAATGACATTATAGAAAACCTGGGGGATATCAGCCCACAAGCCGCTCACCCACAAATAAACAAATATTATTGTACTAGTAATTATTTCCTACCTGATGCTAGATCTGTTGAAACCGTTGACGGTGCTGACGAACTCGTGATGCAGCATGTCACCATACTTGTTCAAGCGCTGCTTGAAGGGAACCAGTCCCATCTCGTACTTCTGGTTATGTTTGGCAATTTTATGCCTGTTTTCCATAAAGATTTTCAGCCTGAACTTCTCTTCCGTTTCACTTTCATATTTTTTACCATGTTCAATCTAAAACCAATAAAATTACTAAATGCGCAATATTTAAACACATTTAGATGTAAAATAAAATAAATAATATACAAAATCAATAACAATTGGTGCTAAACAAGATAAGACTTGTTAATCGATTAACCTTATGACAGATCAACAAAACAGAGATTCGCAAAAAAAAACAAGAAAAAATGACAACAACAAAATTTTTTAAATAATATTACGTAGTATAGGTATTTTCATATAAGCTTGCAATTGAGTAAGTGTGGGTACAGCGCATAACACACGCATTGTTTTGTTGTGTTAAGTTTACGGATATGAAAGGGTCATATCCGTAATCTCAACACAACAAAATAATGCGCGTACTATGCAGGGTACCCACACTAACTTACTTGATAGCTTATATGAAAAGACCTATACCTAGTTTGTTTTCATTTGGGTTGCTTTTTTGCATTTATTTTTTATTAGAATCTCAACATAGATAATTTTTATTGAAATCTTGTATCTGTTAAGTGCAACAGAGCCATTTATAAATTCTTAAGAAAAAAAAAGTTTTTAGCCGCTAGGTCGAATTGTTATTTCGCGGTATTGATTTAACAGATTGCAGTAAACTTATTGGTCTGTTTTAATATTTTAATATAATATATAAATTTGTCTTTAGGTATGTAATGAAAATAAACATTGATTTTTTTTTGGCTTATATGCAGAGACAATCTTCCTAATTTATTTTTAATTTAATTTAAACACTTTTCCTGCAAATATATGTATAGAACATAATGTTAGAAATATTCAGTTACATTTTTTTTAATCCTGAGTAATTATTGAAGTTACACACAGCTGATTGTATTTATCTACATGCTTTAGAACTTAAAACTATTATTAAAAACTAAGTTTTACATAAAAAATGTAATATTTTTTAACTAAATTATAATTTTATCACTCTTATAATTTTATTGTGTTATATTATTGCATCGCAATAATTTGTTTAAAACATATTTACAAATTTTCCAATAAATGCGAAAACAAAATTCTTTATCATGAAAAAACTCAACTTTGATAAATCAATGACCTATTTCTCATTTAAAAAATTATCTAGACCTTGACTGGAACGAATTCATCAGAAACATGTGTTAAATATTACGTAGCGTTGCTCATGCAAAAATAATATTTGGGCAGTAGAATCTATAACTTCCCATTCCAGATAAACAAGTTTGGTCTCTGAACAAACATCAGAGGTTAAACGTAAACAAAAATATGTGATTTCAAAGTTCACAGATACTTTAAAATTAGTCTCATTGTTCTGATATTATTGAAGACAACAAAACCAAACATTTTAACACATACAAAGGATGACAAGCAAAGATAATTATTTTATCTATTTCTATAGATAAACTGTTCATCAAAATATGTGCCAATACCAAATATTAACGCAACTGGTGGGTACATTTTAAAATAAATAAATAAATTTTTAATGACAATCGAAATTACCTTAAAGGCAGACCACTCTTCTCTCACTAAATCCACGAAGGAAACGCATTGAACTGCCGCCAAAATAGCGCAGAATAGAATGAGGAACTTCATTTTTTATCTGAAAAAATGTATTGTAATTTTAAGGCTAGTTTTTTGCAAACCAGGCGACTGATTAATCTCTTATTCTTGCAAACACCAGATGTCGTAGACTACATATCAAATCGGCGAAATGTGTCCACGCCACATTCCGACCTGAGAAATCGGGTGCATAAAAAAAAAATTACTTAATATGTAAAAGACATCTCCCTTGTATCCGAATAAGAAAAACTATTTGACTGCAGAAATAATCATGACAAAGTGTACGCTTTAAGCATTTATCGTTTCAAGAAATCGATAAAAATATTAATAAAATATATAACTGTGTTTCTCCTTCATCAAATCCAAAAACAGGAATAACGCTAAAAACCTTTACTCGAGTCGTATATTTTCAAACACCGCTAACTCCAAACCAAAGCAATTTACATTTATTTTGTTTACATTTATAACAAACTTTCTAGAAAAACTAACAGTGTAGATTAACATCTCACACAATAAGGCATAAATTACTTGACTTGCTGTAAATTGTTTTGGTATGGAGTTAGCGGTGTCTGGAAATGTAGGACGGACTCACTCGACCTGCTGTAAATTGCTTTGGTTTGGAGTTAGCGGTGTCTGGAAATATACGACTCATGTGAAAGACTTTAAAATAATACAATACATTTCATTAATTTGAAAGTATTTTTCATTTTATTAATAGTTTCGATAAAGGCTTCATTCTATAAAAATTAAACATCTTTGAATACCATGAGCTGATGGTCCGCACTTATTATTGAAAAAGTATTCCTTATGAGCGCAATCGTGAGAGTAAATTGTTTTTATGAAAACCTGTTTTAGAATCCTTTTAAAGTGGTTGGTCCTACTCTGAGTAGAGTCGTCAAATTAACAGACAAACAGCAAACGTGCAAATAAATCCTGCGACCGTGAAAAGATACACACAAATTAATAGCCTTTGTCAACTCAAGATAGTTTTGGCCGTTTTGGAAGTTAAGCCCCTCGTCGAGGTAACATATCTGAGAAAATCTAAGCTTCCTTATTTATTAACCTTTAAAATTATTCATAATTAGCATTCCCGACGTCATTGTCATTCATACACATACTAAGAATTAATTAGAGGCCAAATACAATGCAAATATAGATTACCAATACTAAAAAACGTAAAAAAAACAGACGCGTGAATAACGGATTTAAGATCCGTGCCACAATAAATAATAATGACGCAATTATATATCATCCGAGCATAAGCAGTATATAATTACATCGTGATATTACCTATTCTCTGTAGAACGACGCCAAATCGAAGATATCTAGATAATTCCGCTACTCCAAGACAATGAAATACTTGCAAGAGAAAAAATAGTTGACAGATCATCAACAAAACAAAGGAAAAAGAGCTTACCACTTACCATACGGCACGACCTAACTGAACGAAGCGAATTTCGCGACTGAAAATCTGGAATCGAATGACAATGCAACTATATACTAGGGATGGGCGTTGAATGGACGGACTAGTTGAAATCAACCGTTGGCGTTGCATCGACGCGTCGACCGTTTACGTTTATCGCATGGACTAGTTGAATTCGTAGACGGTGGACAGCGGACGCCGTGGTCGGTGGACGATTCGAGATTAACGCAATGCAAAGCAACGAGCGAGAGCAAGACAAAACGTCTCCGTTTATTTCTCTCTCATCTCTCGCTGTCGTCTTGTAGATGCCATAGACGTCATAGACGGCTCGACAGGTAATTTCATTTCAACTCTAAAGTACACTACCATAGAGTGCAGATCTGTGTACACGAACTTGACTAGAGATTTGAAATTTGAATACATGCGTAGGGCGAGATAGGCTTAATAAGCTATTATCTATTATTTTTTACTTGATTTTTTGTGATGTCACGTGCGACGATTCGGTGAATTCCTAATTTTACGCTGTATAAAATAAAACAATTCTGTTTAATTAATTTATTTTTTATTGAACTATTATTAATTAACAGGCCGGCTAGATATTTTCTAAAATCAATATTTTATTCGATCGATCTCGACTTCTTATATCTACCTGAAAAGGGATGCTAAAATTTAATTATTGTGTTATTTCCTTACTTTTCAACTTTAGCATATAAATGATAAAAAAACTTGTAGGGAATAAAATTTTCTATACCTAACTATGGTCCTTATTCAGGAGTCCAACATTAATTATTATATATGTAATATAATCTTGAATTTAGGTATAATTAATTTTTATTAAAAATTCCCTATTTTCAACTTTATAAATAAAAAAATAAATCTATTATAATTTTGTTTACACCACTTTTTATTGGTTTTTTACATGTTTCGGGAACAATGTTCCTTTTCTCAGATTGAGCATTAAACTAAAGTTGACAAATAGTACAGATATATTTATTTATTAATAATGTCACCACAAAGTGAAAGCCTGACTTTGAAAGATGTATTCTTCAATAAATTTCTATATAACATCTCAAATGTAAAGTATTTTTAAATTATGTATTTATTTATAAATTTATAGATAATAAATAAGTGTAAAGTATTTTTTACCGCACCTCATAACTGGTGCCTTTATTACGCAAAATCATTGTTTCCTTCCATTTTATTTACTCACATTTTAATGCTTATACCCAATACTTTCACTGCTTATATATGTAGTTTATATTTATATTTTACTGCTAACACCTGATATTGCTGTGTATACCTACTTCTTTCTTTGTTATATATAGAAAGAAGTATATAAAACAATATGTAAAAGCCTATAATGTGCGTAAACAAATAAATAATAAAATATTTCTTTTTACATATAAGCACAAGTAGCGGTTTTATTTTCCCCGAAACTATATTCCTTCGAACTTATTTAAATTTTAAAAATTAACGTCATAAAAATAGCCAACGGTTGAGCCGTCGAGAAGTGTCGCGTTGAACCGTAGACAGTTGACCATCGTCCCGATGTTTAGATAGAACGTCCGCGACGTCCGCGTAACGAAGTTGACGCGTCAACTAGTTGACGAATTCAACTAGTTGATCGTCTCGTCGATGGATGGACGTGGACGGTCTCGTTTCGTCGACGGTAAATACGTCGACGACCCATCCCTACTATATACCGAGAGAGTCACATGACGCTGACGTCAACTACAGCGAGTTTAAAAAATACACGAAAACAAATGGGACCATATTATATATTTTATTTTTTCTTATCTTAATTATAATTTCTCTCTGATTTGTGTACTGTCCAGCAAAATAATTACTACATCTAATTAAATTAAATATTAAATATACGCCAAATATTCGACAAATTGATGAAATGTTGATAATAATATATTATGATTTTAATTATATAATTTTCATTTTATACGCGTACAATAGAATATTAATTTTAATATATTTATCATATATGTGGGGTATAAAAGCAAAGGAAGCAATATACAAAAAATTGAAAAAATGTTTTGAATGCAGTCACCGAGGTTACTAATGTAAAATGTACTAAATTCTAGATCTTATGTATCTATCCCTCCCAAAATCATGTTTTCTATAAATTTATAGGGTATGTCTCCTATAAAATCTAGAATTCAGTACATTATAAATTAGTAATCCTCGATGACTGCATTAATTTTTTTTGGATATTGCTGCCTTTGCTTTTATACCCCACATATATCATTTAGCTTTAAGTATAGCTCCAGTTCCTTCTACTTTCCGTTTTAATAAGGTTATGTAGTAATTATATGTAATAGAAAAATCGAGTATATTATCTTTATGATTATTAAAATGTATGGAAAACGTGCACTTTGTTACCTCTACTTGAGTTCAATTTCATGCGGAGATTGTAATCATAAACACATCGATCCATCATCTATAAATATCAACATTAGACGAAGGGCTAGTTGTTTGATCAGTGGTAACGGTAATAATTAAACATAAAGCTAGATTTTTACGTTTTCTGCCAATCAAATAACCCGTTTACCTAAAAATCTTGCTTTTGCTGAACTATTATCATCACTAATAATCAAACAACCGGTACTAAAAGATCATTGTCATTGTGTAACTAGTAAAAACTTTTCTGAATTTTCGAACCACAACATGGATAACAATAATTATTTACATTCCTGTCGCGTATAAAGGTAATAAGGGCCAGTTGTATCAGCTTGTATGGAACCTAATAATAAAAATATAATAAAAACCATAGATTTTTACGAAAAATTACTATAAAACAAGTTGATACAACTTACCCTAAGTGCTTTTTTTTCAAGTTTGTGTTTTCTGGGGTATTATACCGTGTTGTTACGACCTTTCGGGCCGACGTTTCGGATCCCATTGCAGGGTCCATCATCAGGGCTGATGTGTTGTTGTGAGTGTTGGTGTTATGGTTAAGTATTGGCTTGCAATACCGTGTCGAAAGAAGGGTGAGAACTTTTTCAGTGTTGAGTTAAGTATTGGCTCGCAATACCGTGTCGAAGCCTTGGTGTTTCTGTGTTTATGTGTTACGTGGCAATACCGTGTCGGAGTCATGTGTTGTGTGTATGTTTCATCTGTTATCTGATCACAATCTCTGCGGAGACTGCGACAAGATTGACTTTGAAGCACCGGATATCAAGATGTTTTAATTTGAGACTATCATCTCTATTAATATTAATATATCCGAAAATCCTTAGAAAGCCTAAGAGTCACCATACGTGTCTTATCAAGGAAGCACTAGAAATCTACAAGCACCGATAAATATTAATAGAGATGATGGTCTCAAATTAAAAACATCTTAGTATCCGGCGCTTCAAAGTCAATCTCGTCGCAGACTCCGCAGAGATTGTGATCAGATAACAGATGAAACATACACACAACACTATACAACACATGACTCCGACACGGTATTGCCACGTAAGACAGAAACACCGAGGCTTCGACACGGTATTGCGAGCCAATACTTGACCATAACACCAACACTCACAACAACACAGCAACCCTGATGATGAACCCTGCAATGAGATCCGAAAGGTCGTAACAACACGGCATAATACCCCAGAAAACACAAACTTGAAGATTGTGAGTGGCCGTGAAAACCTAAGAACATTTTTACCCTAAGTGCTGTTTCTGATGATGATTATAATGCATTTTTTTAGTAAAAAGTTACAAATTCAATATGAAAGGAACAAAAATATTTTTATCGATGTAACAATTTATAGTCACAAACATTTTATATTTCTATAATTATAGGTAACAACCAAATATCTTGTGTAAATAACTTATTTAATAATGAACCCTTTAATAATAAGTTATAACTTTGTCCTTTTCTCTACTGATTGATTCGTGTTTCTTTTTAATTAAGCATGGTTATATAACATTATACCGCCCTCGACCTATCTGAAATTGGTCTACGAAATAGGCGACAACGAATGGCGACATAGCGAGCCGTCTCAATAATAAGTTGTATACTATAATAGAGAACAATACTTACCCATAAAATAGTAGTGACAAATGTACATTATATGTTTTAAATCGATTAAAATTTGAAATTAATTTTTTAAATCGATTTTTTTACAGTTTTTCAGAACACCCTACTCTACTGAATATAAAGTCCAATGCACACATAATGCGATACTAATGAGATATTAGTTTATTTTCATAAAATTATATTTATTTTGATTGTGTGTTAACAAATATAATAATTCTTACTTATACTCGTTATTATTATTATAATTTCATGTCCATATACATTTAGCTTAAAACCATCTTAAAAGTCATTCTTGTACAGTCCGTCTGAGGGTCTGAGTCACGTATGTCTGGTAGTGACGGGTGTATTCAATGTAATGTAGTACTACAATGTAGTACTACATTACATTGAAGTGTACACTTCACACCTTTTGAAGTGTAGTGCACACTACAAACTACACATACTTCAAAGTTATTTGAAAATACATAATTCATATAGTACATTTCATTTTAAAGTGCACACTAAAAAGTACACACAATTCAAAGTTTCATTGAAAGTATACTTCAAATAGTACATTTTTATGTGAAGTTTTTGAATGAATAAATCTCTGGAAATCGAAACAACACCTCCCCCCCTGGAATAAGGAATAGAACATTTATGGAATTTTGGGTTTGTAGAAATTTCTGGAATCTGAAACCCCCCCCCCATGCATTGAAAAATTTTAGGACCGAACAAAGGAGACTGAATGAAGAAATCTCTGGAAACCGAAAAAAACCACCCCTCCCCCCAACTTCTTGTAGGTCATTACAATTTTGTAGTACTACAATTATTTCACTTCGTGTAGTTTATACTACAAATGTAGTCTTCATTTTGACTTCAAATTGGTGAACGTGTGTGTGTTGTAGTCTTCATTTTGAAATGTAGTTTTTTCCCTTCGCTAAGGTCTAGTCACTGGTCATGTCTTATTATACTATGTTATCTATGAGTTTGATGTACCGGAATATGACGCGAACCAGGTTATTAATTTTGTCCTAGGGCAATACCGAAATCAAAGCGCCCATGTTTCGAAGATCACGCGCCATGTGGTCACGGCCCCGGCATGTTCGATCTTTTGTTCGAGGACGAAATATGTGACCTATTGTTCGAAAAAATAACATTGCGACGGACGATCGTCTTAGGGTAGCCCGCCATAAAACATATGAAACAATGAATTAGGAAGTTAGGGTTGCCGAGGGCGTTGGGTATCGCCGAAGACATTAATAGTGCACGGCCTTTTGTTAGGATGGACAATACGTTCGCAACCTTTTGTTCTTAAGTAACATCTTGGAAGGGTAAAAACGGTAAACCTTTTCTTGCAGCGGGACGTATATCTCTAACCCCGATTAAACAATAGAAAGAACATCTTGGCCAAATGCGAACACATGGGACAACGGTTTAGAAAGCTGCGTTTGTTAGAGAAGTCGCCATTGTTTTGGGAAAGACATTTTTTAGAAAAACAAGATAATAATTCCGAAAGTCGTCGCAGTAAACTTACTATTGTCCTCGACAGACAATAGAGATGTTTTAGAAAGCGCTGACATACCGATCTCCCACATGGCGACGCTATCCGCGAGATGTAGGATCGTATAAATCATATTATTAATATAAGGGCGCGAGGATCCCGCAACGCGCGACCAGGCGGTCATTATCAATAAAGATAACAGGGGTCAATCAATTAAGAAGGTAGAGGCCGAATTAGAAATTGAGGCAAAGTGGTGAATCATAATATCAATGTAATATGTACCTAATTAATGAGCAACTGATATGTTTAATTTAAGTAAGGTAATGATTGTTTAGATAACCCAGGCCACCTCTGCAGGTGGATGTTACTCGTTTTATATGTAGTTTCCTCATTTATTCTGTATTCTATTGTTATTGCCGACGATGTTTGATATTGATGTAATATATAATATATAACGTAATAGAATATTATCTCGTGAAAAAACGTAACACGGTTGAAGAGATATAAGATTCCGACTTTTTAGTCTTTTGAAATCTGTCTGCAGAATGAATTTTAGCACACGGGGTTGAAATAAAATAGTTTAATTAATTGCAAATAAGTAAATGCCGTGTTGTAATAAACATTAATATTACTTTAGATCGAGGCTTTCATGTCTTATGTTTTCATATATTACATACACCTAGTTGAATAATGTTAATTTGTGAGTTTTAATTATTTTTAAGAATAATGTTAATTTGTCATTAGTTATTCAAGCTCCCAATATTGTGTTCTTTTTACTGTTGTTATACAAATTTGTAGGTTGTAGGTATATAACCTATCTGTAAACATGCAATTATTGTTTTGATTACTCGTTTAAGCAATATGATTTGTCGGTCTGTTTTAAAATAGTTGTTTTAATCTAGTAATAATAAAGCTTTTGAGCTTTATTATTATTTATTTGTAATTAATTTTACTCTTTACGAAATGTTTCGCATTCAATCCAGCTTACATATTGAAGTAAGAATTTTCATTATTTAGGTGTAAATAATGTTACATTAATTAATTTACGCCAAGTTTTCTTAATTTTTCTTCTAGTAATAAGGTTTAACATAATTTCTTGAAAAAAAAATGTTTATCGAATTTGATTATGTTAGTATATGTAAGCATTCCTTTCGGGAAAGTGGCGTTGATGCAAATTCATGTACTTTGTAATCCCAAAAGAAATTACAAAGATGTATACAGAACATTAACATTAGGGGACCCGCTTGAAGCATGTATCCCATGTAAATAAGTTTTTATGTTAATTGATTCACTAAGAAATGCCACGATGTCTGTATAATTTTAGCCCTTTGTTTTGTATCTCTATGTCACATATTGACAAATATGTTTGGTCCAAGTAAGAAGTACGATAGCTTGTTTTATTTAAGCTAAAATTAAAAATAAAACTAAGTATCAAGTACATGTTGTCATTGTTAAAGAAAAAAAAAATTAAAAAGAAAAAGAAAGGAAGGGGATATGCGGAGTGGTAAATTTTAAATGTAAATGATAAGGATTGACCTGTAACGATGTAATGTATAAATAACGTTAAATATTGAGAGGCCTACTGTAAGAATCAAACCGACGACTTAATAATAAGATTAATATTGTAATGCATACTCAAGGAATTTTACTGTGATCTAATGAAACCCTGCGTCAATCCCATGTAATTAGTCAATAATGGTAGAAATAACTGCTCGATAAAAATATGTCTGGCGTGTCGATTTAATTAAGTATGTATATGTAAGCAGTTTTATTTTTGGGTAATAAGTGTTGATGCGAATTTGTGTTTTCAATTTTCCGCCTTTGCCAATTTGTACTGTAATATTTTCCTTAAGTTTAATTCATTTTGCAATGTGTTTTGGTGACGGGATAGGGATATGAACAGTGAACAAAGCGTTCGTGAAATAACAAAGTGTTTAGGCCTACATACCAGAAAAGCATCGAGATTAGCCGCAAACTGGGAGAACAATAGGGGGCGGAACGGAGGCAACATTGGGTTCAGTAACCAATAGCGTCAATCGGGACCTGGAGAGACGAATGAACGATGGAGGCGGACATCAAAGGAGCCAATCGGCAGAAGACCAACTGGAGGCTTCCCCTCGAGTCCCCGCGACCACACCCTGGGTCGCCGGGGAGAGAATATAAGGCGAAGCCGGCCGCCAAGAAGGCAGTTGGGTTGAGTTGAGTCGAGTTGAGGAGTTGAGTTGAGTGGAGTGATGAGTTGAAGTTAGAAGCTGAAGGTGGAGAAACCAGGAACTCTAGCCTGACCCGTAAAATCGGTCCGGCCGAATACCCTGGTAACTCTCGAAGAAAGTAAGTCCGAACGGTAGCGACCACCGGATCGGCATCGCGACGCCAGAAACGACGTATCAGAAACCGCGACGCGCAGCGTACCGCCGCGACGCTCAGTGACAAAAGAAGCGACGCACCGCTGCTGACCGCCACGACGCCGACGTCAGAAGCAGCCGACATAGCCTGCACAGTCCGAGGACGACGCCGACGCCAGAAGCCGCCGCCCACCACGGAGCAGCACGAAGAAGACACCTGCCGAACTCTCCGAAACAGGTTACCCCGATCTAAAGACTTTTTCTCCGTCCACCTGGTTCTATCGAAGTGTTAATTTAATCTCGTCACCATTTCATTTTAGCAGTAAGATCAGATTTTTTATGTGTTTTGTCTTTTTTCTTTCTTTGTTTATAATTTTGTCCTCTCCCTCTAAATTAGGGTTCATGTAATTTTTAAATTAGTAACCACTTTGCTGCGTCGTATGTAAGTTAAGATTAATGTTTCATGTAAATTAATTTGCTACAGTGCCCAATATAGAAACTTGTAAAATTGTTTCGATTTTATTATTTTTATATCCCTTCACCCGCCTCGAGATATCAGTGTCCTAGTCAGTCACCTGACGTTTTGATTGTACCTAGGGGAGGGCGTAACCGCCGGCATACGTAGATCTGAGATCTCCCGGCCGGTTTACCACACCGTGATTTTATATCATCCTCTGACCCCTCAGACCTTACCCCCCCGACTCCGGTATATCAAGTGGCGCTTCCAACGCGGGGCTCGTGCGTATAAAGCACGCCGGAAAAGGGTTTTCTAGCGGATCCCACCCTGAGATTTAGATTAAAGACACTGATATCAAGCGAGTGAAACGAGGGATAATAGAATCAAGCCGATCGGTTGGTACTTATACCTTAAAGTACCTGGCGCCCACAGACCTAAGTAATCGAGCCTAATAACTTACCCGGTCGGTACCATATGATAAACTTGTGTGCGACGAATCGTGCACCTAATCATGGGGTTCCGTAAAGAAAGAAAATCGTGCGCGGAAAGGGAACTATTTCGCCAACCGCCACAAGTAGGAATATGTTACTATGTAATTTTCCTGCAGACGATTTTTGTCGCGATAAGGCTCGCGGCGCGAGTAGAACCGCGGATTTCACGAAGGGCGGATAGCGTTGTACAGTCGGCGAATCTTTTCGCGGTTTCGGTATGTCCGGGGAGACAACCGGATACCAAAATATTATTTTACCGGGGCACCAAAATGAAGACATTATAGTAAGAATAGATCTAAATTAGAGTACGGACGATTATAGCAGCAGTTCTTCTCCCGGAAACACTTTTAATTTTTTTCTCGTTTATATAAGTTAGAATTAAGTGGAGATATTAGAAATTAGTTAACACGTAAGAATAAAATATATTCCGATAGATTATCGAAATGACAGCGGTGTGCCGACAGTCAAACCATTTTGGTTTCGTCCCGGACAATGGGCGCCGGGAAAGGTTGTTTTATGATGCACTCGAGCTAGGAATAGTAAATAGCGGGTCAACGGCCCCAGGCGCCGATAATCCCCATAACACCCCATTGTTACTTAATTAGGAGGGGCCGACCGAGTACTTCAAAAATGTATATTTAGGTCGAGTTTACGGTCGCTGACGATAATGAGTTTAGTGTAGGTCCTAATTTGCCCACTCATTGAGGACGACTGGTAATGTTTTACTGCCTCTGGGTGTACGTGAACAATAATTGTAATCGTAGTAAGAAAGGGAGATTCAGAGTGTTTTTTTTCTCTCTCGTTATCGTACACTTGAATATAGAGTAGGCGCCACTTTCTGTTTTACCGTTTTTTATTTTATTCGTCGTTTAAGATTTACTATCGGACCGGAAGTGGGTTAAGTACCAAGCGATGCGTAGTTCGGAATTCGCGATAAATAGGATACGAGGTGGCCGAGGCGACGATGTAGGCATTATTTGTTTTTTTTTAAATTCATAATTCTCCTTGTTCAAAACCGGTCTCAGTGCGAGGCGCGTTAGTGCGGCGTGTGTTTCCTTGTATGTGTTGTGGCGCCGGAATATGCAGCGGGCGTAGAACAGAGTCCAGCAAGGCTAGAGCGCTGAATGCGGACGCAGGGATGACGAAGGTAGGACGAAGCGGGACGAGCGTGAGACGACGGAGGACCCAGGCAGCGGTCACGAGCACGGTTCCATCATCGGCAGGGCGCCGATATGGATGCATAAGGGGGAGACGACGAAGGAAACCGCCGGAGCACAAGGGCGTGTTAGGCGAGGAAGGACCCGAAAGGGGGGTCGCGGGCGCGGACCCCATCGTCGGCAGGGCGCCGACATGGACCCGCCGGAGTGAAGTGAGGAAAAGAGCGAGGAGGGCTGCATAGGAAAACGCACACATACACACACGCACGCACGCAAGTAATAACCGGAAGGGAGATGAGTGACACCGGAAGCCAGAAGGCTGGAGAATTTTTTTTCCGTTTTCCCTGTTCCCCAATATAGTTTGATAACCCCTAGGTCAGGAGTCAGTCCGAGATATTTTTTTTTGTTTTGTCGCCTTGGCTCTTCGCGCGGAACGATAGGTTAGGTCGCTGGGCTAATGCTGAAGAGGGAGTGCTAGCGACCACCAAACGCACATCAGGTGGCCTAATAATAACCGGTTCGCGTCAACTCGGGGGGGTGCGTGTTGATGTACCGGAATATGACGCGAACCAGGTTATTAATTTTGTCCTAGGGCAATACCGAAATCAAAGCGCCCATGTTTCGAAGATCACGCGCCATGTGGTCACGGCCCCGGCATGTTCGATCTTTTGTTCGAGGACGAAATATGTGACCTATTGTTCAAAAAAATAACATTGCGACGGACGATGGCTCTTAGGATAGCCCGCCATAAAACATATGAAACAATGAATTAGAAAGTTAGGGTTGCCGAGGGCGTTGGGCATCGCCGAAGACATTAAGAGTGCACGGCCTTTTGTTAGGATGGACAATACGTTCGCAACCTTTTGTTCTTAAGTAACATCTTGGAAGGGTAAAAACGGTAAACCTTTTCTTGCAGCGGGACGTATATCTCTAACCCCGATTAAACAATAGAAAGAACATCTTGGCCAAATGCGAACACATGGGACAACGGTTTAGAAAGCTGCGTTTGTTAGAGAAGTCGCCATTGTTTTGGGAAAGACATTTTTTAGAAAAACAAGATAATAATTCCGAAAGTCGTCGCAGTAAACTTACTATTGTCCTCGACAGACAATAGAGATGTTTTAGAAAGCGCTGACATACCGATCTCCCACATGGCGACGCTATCCGCGAGATGTAGGATCGTATAAATCATATTATTAATATAAGGGCGCGAGGATCCCGCAACGCACGACCAGGCGGTCATTATCAATAAAGATAACAGGGGTCAATCAATTAAGAAGGTAGAGGCCGAATTAGAAATTGAGGCAAAGTGGTGAATCATAATATCAATGTAATATGTACCTAATTAATGAGCAACTGATATGTTTAATTTAAGTAAGGTAATGATTGTTTAGATAACCCAGGCCACCTCTGCAGGTGGATGTTACTCGTTTTATATGTAGTTTCCTCATTTATTCTGTATTCTATTGTTATTGCCGACGATGTTTGATATTGATGTAATATATAATATATAACGTAATAGAATATTATCTCGTGAAAAGATGTAACACGGTTGACGAGATATAAGATTCCGACTGTTTAGTCTTTTGAAATCTGTCTGCAGAATGAATTTTAGCACACGGGGTTGAAACAAAATAGTTTAATTAATTGCAAATAAGTAAATGCCGTGTTGGAATAAACATTAATATTACTTCAGATCGAGGCTTTCATGTCTTATGTTTTCATATATTACATACACCTAGTTGAATAATTATAATTTGTGAGTTTTAATTATTTTTAAGAATAATGTTAATTTGTCATTAGTTATTCAAGCTCCCAATATTGTGTTTTTTTTTATACAAATTTGTAGGTTGTAGGTATATAACCTATCTGTAAACATGCAA
>JADDOH010013491.1:0-19072 GCA_016648135.1 Agrypnia vestita | reverse complement strand
ATGTAGGGAAATAAGCTGTTAATGTTTGAGCTGGTATACTGATAAGCGATAAGTATTATTATCATTCTTTTATAGTTAAAAAAAATATTTGTTGATAGATCAAGCGTCGGCGCCCTAATCTTGAATCAAATAGGTTTCAACCAATACTGTATGATTTTTTTTCGCCATATCAGTATAATGTTGCGGCCCGCGTTACTCAGCAAACATATGTTTGTGGCCCGAAGAAAAAAAGGTTGAGTACCGCTGCTCTAGAATAATGGGCCTACCACACGCACAAGTATCACCACACTTTTGGCTGCGCAAGCTTCTAGCATGAAAAGACTGAACACGGACGTGTCTACCACATGCACAAACTAAGTATGCGCAAGCCACATTCTTATCCAAATTGTCGGCATAGAAACAATGTTTCCCAATGAGGAACTATTTCTTCTGCTATTATTTTTCAAATGTTTGCTAGTGAAAAAAATGACAATGCAAAACACAATTTTATTTTTCGCGGTCATATTGAGAAAATTTGCGATATGTGTTTTTCATATACTTGATAATTTTGACCAAAAGCTATGATATTTTACCGTAATTTTCACTATGTGCATACGGTCTATTTCTGGCAATGCGACAAAAAAATTCAACATTTTTGGTGGTCTTAGTGAGAAAATTTGCGTTATGTGTTTTTCACATACTAGAAGATTTTGACCAAACGCGACGAAATTTAACCGAAATATTCACAATGTGCATACGGCACGGTCTACTGCTGGTAATGCGACAAAAAAATTCAACTTTTTTGGCGGACTTAGTGAGAAAATTTGCATCGTGTTTTTCACACACTTTATTTTTTCTTAACCATACCTCCATAGCTTTAGGTTCGACCTAAAAAGAATTCAAAAATAATTGACAAATGCAATGGATATAGAATACACGCAAAAAAATATAAAATATTTAATAAGCGACTAATAAAATATTATTCCTTCATTTTATTTATCATTTTTCCGTAGGCATCGTTCTTTTTATTTCGGTCGGAATAATCCTTCGATTTAATTTTCCACAATGCAGGTAGAGATTTTTTTATATTTTATTTATTAGAGACACTAACAGGATAATGGGTACATGATACTTAGATAATAAACATTATAGTGAAGACTATGCCCATTATCCCAATTACAAGTGTCTTCGGCACGCTCTAGTAACATATATTTTTGTAATTAATTATATTTTACATGTACATTTACGTATATTATATATTTTGTGTTTGAGTGTAGTGCGATTAGTATTTATTTGTAAAAAAATTATTAATTCCGATGTAAAATCGCGATTGTTCGAACGCAAATCTGCCATTTTTGAGTGACAGATAAAAACCTGACCAAACGATGACTAGCCTCGACTGCGGCGTGAACACTGAACGCCCAACCACACGCAGACAAGTACGCGCAGGCCGGGCTTGCGTAGACAAAATTTCAGGCAAGTCGAAATGTGCGCATGCCGCGCTGTGGGGTTGGCGCATGATACAGTTTACCAACCACACGCACAGTGTTCAATGTACAAACTGGCATGCGCATGCAAAAGTGTAGTAATACTTGAGCGTGTGGTAGGCCTATAATAGCAGGAGTGATAGTAAATGATCAAATCAGGAATGATGTCGTCCAAGAGAATCTTGGAATGAACCCACTGCTGCTTCAAATAGAAAAGTCTTATTAAATTAGGTGAAAAACATTAACATTGTTACCTCCGTGCGTTTAATTATATTTTTATATTTTACTACTTAAATTTCGAGAGCAACAGAATCTCTCATCGACAGGTGAAACTGCCTAATTTCAAATACAGGCGGACCTCGACTTTCGAACATTCGACTTTCGCACAATTCGTTATTTCGCACATTGTCGCGCTGTGGTGTAAAGAAATCCCCCTCTCGCTCGCTCACAAACAAGCGGAATTCTGGCATCACTTGCATCTTGCTTGCTCCCGTCACTTTGCTTGTGAGCTAACTAAGATAGAGATTGCGCAGGAAGGAAAGATAATAATTTACCATTTAAAATATTATTAATCTTAGACAATGCTCCAGGACACCCAAAATCTCTACAGAATTTATACACGGAAATCAATGCTGTGTTTCTTCTTCCCAATACTACCTGCCTTATACAGCCTATGGACCAAACGGTGATAGCTATGTTTAAACGATAATTATATGAGGTCAATAATGACTCAGGCTATCGAGGCAACTGACAGGGAAGGTGGGCCTACATTAAAAGATTTCTGGAAGAACTACAATGTATATTGGACATGTAGTGTGGACATATAGCTTGGGCTGAAATAAAAGATTGATTTAGTCCGCCTAATGAATGAACTAAACTTAGATGTTACCAATGAGGATGTTACGGAGATTATAAAATCATACTCAGAACCTCTAACAAGTGAATATTTAATTGAGCAACATGAGTATGAAAATGAAATATATAATGAAAGTGAGGAAGAAGAAGCTGATGAAATCATCAAGACTTTAATAATGAAAAATATGAATGAAGCCTTCATGCATCTTGACAAATTTTTAAATATTACAGAAGATTGTGATCCCAATGGAGAACGCATATCTCGAGTGTGTAGCCGATCAATAAAGACCTAGCATGTTATAAAATATTATATGAAGAAAAGAAAAAGAAGAGTGGCAAACAATTAACTCTTGATAACTTTTTAAGGGAAACACCCGCAAACCTCACATAAACATGTTTCTTAAACCACTTTAAAGCCTCTTAAACATCATATATTTTCTTGATATATAAATATTATAACATACATACAATATTTTTTTTACTTCCCTCTACTTTCGAACATTCAACATTCGCACACATTTTCAGGAACCAATTGTGTGCGAAAGTCGAGGTCCGCCTGTATACAACTTTTACATTGATTAGGTGGAAATACAAATAATTAATTGATTAGGTACTTAAAAAATGAGTTGAAGTTCCTGTTTTTATTGTGGTTGTAACGGGAATGTTGAGAGTTAATGAAAGTAATATTATTAAGGAATTTAATACCAAAGTTCAAAATTATTTTACTTTCTAACATTCAAAATTATTCATTTTATTACTTTTATGAGTGATGGGATGAAAAAGTTTAATGGTACATATAAATGAAAAGAATGATTAGTTTCCATCTTGTGCTTCGCGAATTCAGAAAAATTATTCCTAGTTAGATGACAACAATCCTCTTTTGTTCTAATACTGAGATTCCTAGAGGTCTGACCAATGTATTTACTATATCAATCGCCATATGAAAATTCGTAAACTCTGCTGTTTATGATTTATTTTTTACTTTGAAATAGGAGTAACGCACCCAAGTTATTATTAGTGTAATACACGCATCTAATATTAGAAAAGAGAAATTTAGTAATTTCAGTAGTTTATACCACACCCACCATATTCACCAGACCCTGCTCCATCAGCCTATCATCTTTTTCGATCTATAGTGCACTCCTTCAGAAAAATAATTGTAAAATGTGAACAATGTTAAAACATTACCTAATATTTCAACTTAAAACCACCATTTTTTAGAAAAGGCGCTCAGAAAATTTACAAAAAGACGGGAAGAGGAAGAAAATAATGATGGAAATAACATTTTGTGATTGAGTAACTTTTTTTTATAATATTATTTTACTTCCTGGTCCTCTTAATAATTTATCAATTTTTTAGTGTAAGCACCTCGAAAACCTACATCGTTTAACGGACGGACACTCCTTTCATTATTATTAAGGCCTTACTATAACATAACTCCGAAAAACAGATTTGGCTCAAGGCAGATTGGCTGCAGTCTTGAAACTGGATGACCCATAGTACCAAATAGCGATGAACAATACATAGTTTTGTTATTCTTTCTGTCGGTATATGAATCTTGTTAGTAGATTTTTTCAATAATCAATTTATTACCTAATACCGAACTGTTTTTCATTGTATGTATTTTATAAATATTTGTTTTATCAATCTAATTCCATAATCCCACTTAAAATATTTTCACTTAAATATGGATGCCTCATACCGTTTCTGTTTAATTACTTTAGGAGAAACTGGGGACACTCGATCCCCCTTTTTGTTTTTTACCTCTAATTCCCTTATTGTATATAATATTTCAGCATGTAGCCTTGTACCATGTATCGATTATAATATCCCTTCCACACATAGAACTCGACAGATTGTCACATTCCATCGCAACAATTGCAATACTAATTATCAATCAAATTCTGTGATACACAGAATATTGGGAACTGGTAATGAATATAGTTGTATGATTGACATTTTCGTCGACAGTCTGGAGAAAGTAAAGTTTACACTTAAAGAGGCAATACTGCTTCGTTACTGACTTCAACTGTTAATATGTAATGGTGGGTAATATATATTTTTCATACACATTGCCGCTTTGTACTTTATATTTTTAATTTCTATACTCATGTTTTGGTGCTATTCCTGATACTTCATATTTCGCTACTTATAACATATATTGTTTAATGTATGTTCTTTTTAATTTTATGTTATATTTTTAGGTAAAAGCCTATACACATTGCCGCTCTTTACTTTATATTTTTAACTTTTATACTCATGTTTTGGTGCTATACAGATATTGTTTAATGTATGTGCTTTTTGAAATTTATTTTATACTCTTTATGTAAAAGCTTAATGGGCGTAAACAAATAAATAAATAAATAAATAAAAAATGTCTTTATACTCAAAGTCGTGGAATTTAATTGGGTATACTTTGTATGATAACAATTTACATTGGTTTATAAATTTTGTAATTATCCCACCAAAAGTAGAGGAAGGGAATGGTACCAAGTCCCATATAAATGGGAGCTTGATCCCCACACTATGGATGACTTTATCCGGGGGGGAGCACGTCTCCCATATTTTAGGAACACGTGATGTTAGGTACGTATGCAATTAAATGACTTAAAATTGGTATTGTGTTATTAATTTTATTTAAATAACTTTGTATTAACCACTTAACATGCAATTAAATATGTCTTAAAATTGTTATTGTGTTATTAATTTTAATTAAATAACTTTATATTAACCACTTAACATGCAATTAAATGACTTAAAATTGTTATTGTGTTATTAAATTTAGTTAAACAACTTTGCACTAACCACTTTACTAGTAACTTTGTATCTTTATCAGGACAGACGCAAACTATTCATTACTTATTCTAGCAAAATAATCAAAACTTTGCTAGAATAAGTAATGGATAGTTAGTTTGCATCTGTCCTGATGAAGATACAGTGGTATCGAAACCGGTAGACGTAGATTTACTAGTTAAGTGGTTAATACAAAGTTGTTTAATTAAAATGAATAATTATGTCCAACCACAAAGTTAACGCTATAAATATCAAAAATATGTTACTGTGTTCATTAAACTGACTTTTAACATTGTTACTTTTCGACTATCATTTTAAGTACCTGGGTACCACAATTCCTTAATAATTTCTGCTTACAGCTGACTTTTTATAGATCAGTCTTCTTTCCTGAGCTTTTTTTCTCGTTTTATATATTCTAGGCTTTTATATACACAAAAGAAAAAAAACAATAAGGGAAACTTCTCCCTCTTCAGGAAGTCTCCCAAAAAAATGTGTACCAAGTGCCCCCTAACCGGGTTGAGGGGCAATGTTCACGGAAGTTCTGTAGTCTTCCATAAGTACCAGTCTCCACTATATCGAGTGTACAGTAAACTTAGTAACTAAAATAGTATACATATTGGTAAGCACTATGTTCTACATTTTCGAGTAATTCATGCTTACAATTTTTTGTTTTAATCCAAAATTTTTGATAAATAATCTTAGACACTCCTTCGAAAATAGTATAGGCGAAAACAACACAATAGCCACAACATTCGAAATGGTTGTTATTCTAAAGATTTTACCTACAATCAAATTTCAAAGAAAAGTTTCATGTACCTACTATAAAACAACTAAAAAAAATTGCGATGCTTCGATATGTGCGATGATAATAACTTATACTAATTTGCTTTTGACAGCGGAAGTAAACATTGTGAAGTTGATATTTCAAATTTAAATATTTAATTTCTCCGAATCATACGAGCGTCTTATCTGTGTCGCGTACCTTTCTATCTATTTATATTACAATAACCCGGCGATAGACACCAATGAAAACAATAAAGCGCTATCATTAGATTTTGCCGGCAATAACAACACCGCACACAACACGGAGCAATATGGACGCCCCATCCACGCACCGATTCGTTGACGTAAATAGAACGTTCCCCACCAATCCATACGTGCGGCGATGCATGAAACTTGCGGCAGTTAATCGATAATAAATCAACACGCGTTCGCAACACAACACATTACATATCAATGCAAATACACGCTGGAAAATGATAAAATAAATATGGACGTGTCAAAAAATTTTGAAACTGAAAATGGCCGCCGCCCTCCTCCGACCTTGGGTGAGCGGCGATTTGTAAATAAACACGGGGAAGGTAAACATATGTTGCGCAATTTGCAACTTGTTTTCCAGCCAAGGCGGGTGTGAACGACCGCTGCTTGCGTTATTTTGTCCGCGTTCTCTTTTCGCAGAGCCGGACACCAAGGCACGTATACACATGCATTCAAATCGCGAGCGGGTGTATTTTAAATCGCCGACCCCTGCCGCTGACAGAAAATATATTTTATGAATTTCGAAAACTGAGGCGCAGAAATGATCGACGCCGCTTCATCGGTGCAACACAGCAGTAGCTCAAAAAGTGCAATGATTAACTTATGTTAGATAAATTCACAAAAAGACCACTACAAGTTTTGTCTTCCTTGACTGCCTTAATCTTGACATACTTCGCCGTCCTTTTTTGGACAAGTCGAAGTGAATAATAGCATATTCAAAATACACGACCCGAAGAACCCGAATTTGCCTTACTGGCGAGACACGCTTTTTTTCATTACGCTTAAAGATCTTGTCCACGTCCCAATTTCTCCACAATCTTGTCCGTATCTCGCGTCCAAACTAAATTAAATTTCTCGTGGTCTAAGTTTAGCTACAGAATCGGCAATTCAACAGTTAGCTGCTAGTTTTGGCAATATCATTAATCAAATTTGGTTAGTTCTCACACCCCTTGGAGAGATGACATTTTTATTGTTTTCAGTATATGTACTTTCTTTATTTTATCGCTAATTCTTGTCCGTAATAGGTACGCCGTCAAACCAATTTATTCTTCGTTATATTATTTTTCTACTGGTAGAAATAATTGAAATCGATTTATTGAGTTGTTACTGCATTTAACTGACGCAACGATTCATCAAGTATAATAATTGTTGACATTTATATAATGCGATTATGACATTGTATGATTTTGCAACGAGCTATGTTTACGTAAAAGCAGCATGCGGTCTGCGATATATTTATATTACCCACGTAAAAATATTTACATTTGGGTACGCACGTAAACAGCGTGGAATTCAGTCGCGTCCTTATATTACCGATGTAAGCGAGAATGTAGTGAGCGGACGCCACGCCAATCTTCTAACCACACCGAATGAAAGCGGTTCTATATTAAACTCGACAAACCTTTCTTGGGCAGGCCTCTACCGTGTCCGTTGCGCGGTCGGCGGCTATTCTTCCAGCTTCTGTGCTGGGGAATCGGCCCCACCACCGCGGCGCCGTCCCGACTTCCCTGCCGGACAATCTTCTTAGCCCTCCTCTTCGTCTTCTCGGAGACGTCGCCCGTGGACCGTTCGGGAATGAGCGCCGGCGGGAGCATCTCGCCCGCCGCCACGTTTTCTGCCGCACTATTTTCGGGATCCATTTCTAACTCGGCGAAACTATACGAAACGCGAAGGAAGCTCCACGGATCTCACTATCGCGACGATATTCTAAATCACCGGCTTTAATTATTGGACCATGTACTGCAAAATCGGTACTACAGAGTATTGCGCATTTGTGTATCAACACCAACCAACAGTGACAAAACAATAAGAGAAACGAGGCTCAGCCGCGGCCAGTATAACTCACAGTATACTTTCTTATCTATGGTTGCGGTCCGGTTTGTTTTTGAGCTTTGCGCGATAACGCGAAGTTGACTGCGGAACACTGCGCAAGAGCGACGTACGTCACCTTTTTCGGACTTGCGCAATGAACATCAATTTCAGTTCCAAAACAACTTTGATGATTTTCATAGAGGGGTAATAGGGTACAGGAGTACACAATTTATTAACTTGTTGGATACTTATCAAAGTCATACCAATAAAATACAGTAAAGACTCGATTAACTAAACTAATTGTTTTCGTAAGGCATTCGGATAATCGAAAATCCGGATAACTTAATGTATGAAGAAGAGCAATTTTTGTACATATGTATTATTAATTTTGGAAATATAACTTACCTCACCCGCGTACACATAATTCTAGGTGTTTATTAAAAACATTTTCTTAATATTACATATCGTGGAAGCACCTACACCATACGTATTAGTTAATTAACGACCGGTTTCACTTTTTTTAATGGATCAATAATATTTATTTTATCTTTAAACGATAACACCACTCTCTTACGCTTTGGCATTTTTAAGCCCATACGTAACACGATGCAACGCAGCACAGTAATGATTGTACCTAAATGTCAAAAACAATAATGAAACGCGTGGACAGTGATCGCGCGGAACGTAAACATAGTTGCGACATGTCGGTGCACGCATGGATTAAACTACCCACAAAGTTATTTGATCGCGGTTGACAATCCGGATAATCGCGAATCGAGTCTCTACTGTATATCCACATGTTTTTTCACATTCTCAAAGTGGAGCATTATATCGGGTTGTGGTCCTTACATATACTGTCGAATCTGCAAAAATTCGATTTTCGTTTTACTATTCTAAACTATACTATTTATTCTTTATTTTCGGATAATGTTTAAAAAAGTTTAATTTTCCTTTATAATATATTAGAAGAAATTAGAATTCTCCCAAAAATACATACCATTAACGCAAATAATCTTTCTCAGGACCGACTGGCGCGGTATAATCTATAAAAATTATGTCTTATATATTTTACCCATGATACGAAGTCGCCTTTTTTTAGGATATGTAGAGAAGGATGTTTAAGATTCTTTAACCTCCACAATTATGTGGTTATGTTATCTTATATTGGGACGTGAATCCTGCGCAAGACTTTATTTTCACAATACGCATCAGAATAAAAAAGTTTTAATTTTTTTATTTTCTTTGTTTACTTAAATTAAATATATTTAAATTAATATATTTAATTTAAGTAACTTCCAAATTCAGTTCCTATAATTCTTTACATTCTGAAGAGTTCTTTAAATTTAAAAAAATCTACATTTTCCAATTCTTATATTCAAAAAGTAAAATGAATATATATTCTTTATATAGCTCATTGATCTCCCAAGAGGACGAATTTATTATTTTACACGTTAAATGTATTTCATAATAGTATAAAAAATAACGTGCATACATAATTAAAATATGAAATGAAGGTAGCACTTTGTAAAATAAAATTTTTAATGTAAAAGGGTATAGCCCGTCCAACTTATCTGGAGAATAAAGGAGGGCGTCCCAATCGTTGTGGTGCTGCCCATAGTCTAAAAATTATCTTATTTTTAGGGAATTTTTTGCAAATTCGTTTTTTCTTAAACAAGTTACAGTTGCCGGCAAACTTCTTGAAATTCTTTGGCGTAGTGGGGGAATGCGCAGAAGACAAAATTTGGGTCTCGTTGGTGGAATGGTACATGCGCAAACTTTCCCCCACTACGCCGTAAAATTTCAAGATGTTTGCCGGCTACTGTACTAAGCAGTATACGACACAATAAAAAACAAAAAATGTAAACTAACGTACAAATAAATTTATTAAAATATACATTCGCAAAATACACAACGTCACAAAATGGCGTTTATTCAAAATCAAAGAAAAATACAATTTTCAGAAAAAAGAAAAAACAATAATAATTCTTTTAGGCCGGCGCCACATTACGCAGATCTTCCGCCGCGTCTTTTCCGTTGTGCCAATCGGCAAAGCAAATAGATCGTCCGATCATCCGCGTAGTGTGTTTAATAAGCGCATATTGTATGGAAAGAAATGTAGCGATGTTCCGCGACAGAAAAGACGCGGCGGAAGATCCGCGCAGTGTGGCGCCAGTTTTATTCGGTGTTTCATACCTAATGATCATAACCTTCATGTTTAACTAAGTAACACCTAAGGATATCAATCGGTTTAGGCCCGTTGTATCAACTTGGTTTATAGTAATCTTTCGTTCAAAGCATAGATATTTTGCGTTTTCCACCGATCAAACAACTCGCTCTCGTTTCATCTAGATATATGACTGGCCGCCGATTCAAAGAAGTTTCATTCTTCCTTTACGAATAAAGGAAGAATGAAACAAAAATACAAGAATTTTGCTCTCATGGCACATATATCATTGCGTTCTATAAGCACCTTACGATTACTTTTAGTCTTTCGAAAACGAAAACCTAGCTTATGCAGAAGGTAATTTACGCAATGTCTCACGACATCCTTGAAAATTTATGTCTTCTTTCAATACCTTTTACAGTTTACTTTATGTAGGTAACTCTTTCTTAAAATTATAAAAATCGTGTCCCTTTCGCCTGATGACTCCCAAATCAAAGTTATCAATATCAATTTTTCCACTTATCCTTGTTCTTTTTTTCCGGGTGTAGATACTTTAATGCCCATTTCCACGGCCGCTTACCTTCTTTAACTATTTTGTGAATTGCCGATTCAGAAATACCTGAAGAAATTGTATAATAGTAAAATAAAAAACTTTAGTATGGGAAAGTCATTATAACTGCATGGCAGCACTAACTTGAAGCGGCGGCAATACGATGGCAATACGTCAATGAACAAAATCAAACGGTATAATTGGGGCTTTTAGACCTCTTGACCTCTTCAAAAAACATGTGCATTTTGAAGATTATTTCCCGAACACCGCTTTTAATGGTTTTTGGCATGGTGACAATCTAAAATTTTCTTAAAAAACTATCGAAACAGTCGTGAACCCCTCTGTAAACAAAGTCTGTCAAAGGTCTGTCAGCTGTAGATAATCCAATATGGCGTCGTTAGTTCCAAATTTGGCCATTCTTCAGATAAGTTAGACGGACTATAATAAATTATACATCACATGGCCATTGTGTCACTTCTTCCTCATTTATTTAACTCTCGACCTACTTAGCTATTACACAGATTTGGAATAGTTTCCTTACACGTTGAAAAGAATTTGGAACATAAAATCATTTTTGTGGCTTGGATCTAAACGGAAATGTCAAATTGATCATCTATCAAACTTCATCGAACTTATTGTAAACATGTCTCTCCGGCGCTCTGGCCGGCGGGCTTTTGAGATATTCGAAAAAATAAATACTATAAAGAAAACGTGTACTTCGATAGAAAATGACTTTCAAACAGACGATATATCATGGAGTTCTAGCGAAAACGATGACACTTTACCAAAATGTTCATCAAAAATACTGAGATCTGTCAAAAAATCTCAATTAAATACCGAGGATAAAGTGAATTATTGGATGAAAGGTTATTTAAAAATGAAAAATAATAATACTGGAATTCACAAATCGTCATCAAAGTACAAAGCGAGAAAGTGTAGGACTAAAGCAAAGTGTAAACTCAATATCCTGGATGTCAAGATAGAAGAAAGAAAAGATGAACAATGCGACGATGGATCACCAATCATTTCTAGAAGCCAAGCAAAATGCTTCAACGCCCCTGGACATCAAATACAAAGATCACAGATTATGGAGAAATATTTAACTCCCGTTGGAATAAAGAATGTATCAGAAGATCCAAAGTGTACTAATGATGGTTTCGAGCAATCTCCTGTGCTTAGGACTAAAAGAAAACTTTGTTTTACCATTAATGACAATGATATCACAAAGAAAGTGTCGAGAAATGAAATGACTCCAAAATGTATCATATCGGATTTTAAACAATGTGCTTCTGACAGTGAAATTCAGTTGCCTTATGATAATTATGAATCTAGGGAAAGTAGTCCAGTACTGTGTTTTAAAAAGACAAAAGTTTGTTTTGACCCACATACCATTCCCAAAAACATGAATGAAGACTTATATTTAAAACCTGTAAAAAAGTGTACAATTCATCCGCTTTCTCAAGTGCAAAAGGTGCTCTTTCCACCTGAAAATATCTTTGAAAGTGAATTGTCTCAAGTTTCAATAAATTTGAGTAGTTCTCCAATACCGAATGGACAAAAAGATACCCAATCCAGTGATCTGTGCCACAAAATATGCTACGACTCCAATACAACCAAAGAAGAGAAAAGTGATTACTCGTTTGTGATAACCAGTTTGCTAACAACTCCGCCGAAATCTTTGAACCCACCATTATCGCTTGGTTTTTCTGAGGGGAAAAATGAAATTACCTTTGATACCGCAAAGGTGGATGATGTCAATTATGATTCTGCTGTAAAAAAGAAGAAAAGAAAACTTTCATCTGGCGGTGTTGCCAGCCGGCTACAAAAATTATTAAAAAAGCAGAAATCCTATTTGTCACTGCGGCGACATGAGAACTTTCTGGCTGTCAATTCTAATTTCGAACTGCCGGCAGTGAAAGAAGAAATTCTAGTCTTCAGAATTTTAAATGTTTTGGAACAATCTGGAAATTTTTTGGTGCATTGTAAAAAACTTGATTCTTTCAGTGAAACTGATGAATTCTACACATTAGTTTTAAATAGTTATTTTGTTAAAAAGTTGACACTGCAAGCCGGATGGACAATTAAATTATTTAAGCCATATACTTTGTTTCAGATGCAAAACCATAGTAAAATATTAGAAAACTTTATCTTGAATGTTTGCAATATTGATGTTCTTACTTAAGAACAGTCTTTGTGCCATTTTATAAGACTCTGCATTCTTAATTAGTCTCACATGAAACCAAATAAACATCCTTTTCTTGATTTCTACACAGCTTTTACAGAATTTTCATAATCATTTTGAATATTTTAAACTTTCAGTTTAACGGATATCCCCAATCTCTAGTATTATAGCAATCATATCTTGACCCCTATTATACATGTAACATTACATACTTCGGCAATTTTTATGTGATCGATATTCATATATGAAATAAGTACTAATATTAAAGAGTTAAGGTTGTTAATACGGTCGTTAGACATATTTAACTGTAATCAGTTGCGGATATTTTATACGAACCGTATGTTTTTCCGAGAAATGATTCTTGACGTTTCGTTGAATTCTTATTCAACGTCATCAGGAGGATGACCTTTATCCGCGGAGGTAGAGGGCGGACTGATTACTACTTTCAAAGGCGTAAATTATATGCACTTTGTTGTGGAGTGTTCACTTCTTCTACAATAGAGATCGCCAGTGTGCAATATTTACTAGTTATGTCGGCGGACTTTACTGGGATGTCTCTGTCTCTGTCTGAATCAATGTCGTAAGAACAGGGCGCCAAATTCTTATTCAATGATAAATAAGTACTAATATTATTTTAAAAGTTGTTAAAAATCAGTTTGTTTCATTACACATTTACTAATTTCTTCATTCAAAATGTCCAATCAATAAATTAGAGCCAATATTTTTACCACAATGGCAGAAATACTTCAGACATTTTATAGATGTCATGACATTTTTCATAGAAACTTTACGCAGGTAAATAAATATGTTCCGTCTATTTTTGAGTATCAGTTTTATAAAAGTTTGTCTTATCCTGGGTAGGGTGTTGAGTCTGCTACGCTTATGAAGCAGATGTAGGAAAAAGATTTTCTTTCTCGATTTCTATGCCCAAAAGATACACATAAATGTGCATTATTAATTTCAATGAAATATTGAGATACCAGTAGTCCCATTCCATTCTCTTTATCCAGGGCTACTGTTTGCGACAGTCAAAATTGTGAGACGAATTTCAGTGTCCTTCGAATGATAATGAGCTAATGTAGTAAGGCCGGGTTGTGTTAAGTTGGATTAAAGTAAGCGGTCGACTAAAGCATAGATTTTTACGAAAACGGATTGTCTGATTGGTGGAGAACGTAAAAATCTATGCTTTAAAAGAACGCTTGCTTTAATCCAACTCGAAACAACCGGCCCTAAGAGTTCTAAAGTATAGTTTAGCAAGAACTATCGCTTTCTAAAAACATATAAATTTGATAATTTTTACTTACCTTTTTTGCCTCTGAATCCTTTTATGAGTTTTAAATAATTTAAGACCTCAAACTTATAAATTATGTTCTCCTAATTTAAATGAATACTATTAAAGTTTTTATGTATATTGTTGAGTTTTTCAATCACTTCTATATGAAGAATGTCTTCAGAACCTGCTGGAGTGCAATAGAATCATAGAATCATGTCCTCAAGTGTTTGAATTTGAAGTGTGGCTGTATCCATGTATATGTATATTACAGATCTTCTGGGTTCATCACATTACAACCTCCTAACGCCAAGCTCTTCAATAGAAGACGGCATATGAAGAAGATGAATTCTTTCCAACGAGGTGTAACCAAATTTTTTGGGAGTGTTCTGACTTTTCATTAACTTGGTAAGAAAAATAAACACAAGTCAAATATTCATAATTTTATTGCTTGCTGGAAAAATACAACATACTGGTATATTATGTACATTATTTTACTTATTTAGATTGTAACCTATACGTATGCACATTCAATAACGTTGCAGTTGGAGAGTGCAACACAAAATCACATGGCCGCCGAGAGACGTCTGGTACAGATCTTTCAATTCAAGAAAGACAAATGAATTAGTATGTGTAAGTCGTGCATTCGTTTGCGTGCACATTGTTTTGTTTCAACACAACAAAACTATGTGCCTCATACGCACGACTTGCACATACTAATTCGATTGTCTTTTTTAAACGGAAAGACCTATTGTTAATATTATATTTAACGAAATGCACAATTCAATTTTATTTATGTCTTAAAATAAATATATACATTCAAGATCTAAATAAGTTGATCAGTACTGAGTCACAGACTCATCAATGGAGTTAGATTTTCTGCTTGTAGTTTACTGGGATGTTCTGCCGTGTATATCTGACCTCTCTGTTCGACATTTCGGATCCCATTGCAGGGTCCATCATCAGAGCTGATGTGTTGTCAATACACGCAGAACATTCTGAACGGCCATGATTACCTGAGAATACGGAATTATTTTTCTTTCTCCGCTACCCTTAACTTGACCTCGGCATACCGGGAGCAGAATGGAAAAGAAAAGGATGCTATCAATGTCATTGTCCCTGCTAAAAAGCGTCGATGGCAATAGACAAGCCATGTCTCGAGATACAGAGATAATCAATGGGCAAAGAATATTCTCTTAAATGGTCAAAGAATATTCACGAGATAAAAAACTCACCACTCAGAAGATGCCCTCACAATGGATTGATAAAATTATCGGAGTAGCAGGAGTGACATGCAAAAATTGGCAGAAGATTATTCTGCGCATTCTGAGAACCATGTCACTTTATAATTTCGTTAGTTTTAAAAAAATCTATTGCAATCTTAGGCTCTCAAAACGTTGGTCCAACAAATTGAGTTGCAGCGCACCAAATACACCTCAGTATTTTGACTCCTGGTAAGCAATGATAGCTCTAACTATCCCGTTAGATTAAATAAACGTTTGTTCAGAAATTGAAATAATTTAACTCATAGGTGACCAGAATTTACATTGAAACTGTCAGTTTGGTAATACTTACAGATACCTTGGACTTGTAAGGCATTCTGCCTGTGATACCATTGCGGTTATCCGAAGCTCGTGTCCTGTCCACATTTTCATTAATGTAAAACTTTTTTTTAAATAAATGATATTAAATTAACATGTTGTCGGGAATATTGTAATTTTTTAGAACATATTGCTCCTTGGTAATTAAGTAAAAATAAATATCACTGAAAAATGCACCCAGAAGAAAGGTCTTCCGCCATCCTTATTGGTTCTGTCAAATTCCTTCTAGATTTCTGTGCAGGGTTGGATTCAAATTTAATTTGTGAAAATAGCTTAAGACGGTAGCTCGCTACTGGAAAAAATAATAAGAAGAATAAAACTATTGGAGAAATCGATAAGATTGACTGAGCTGGGATGACAGTGTACCGGCAGCGATCAACGGATCCATTTCAAAGAGTTGTATTTTGCCCATATGTACCCAGTAAGCAGGGGCGTGCAGTGAGAACAAGAAGCATCACTTTTTCCTAAGGATATATTTTGAAAAGAAACCGATAGAAGAGTAGGTATATCTCGTAATATTCCTATTACAATAATTAACATATTCAGATTTTAATAATTCATAATATTCTGCCAGATAAATATTTAGTTTCGTTTATTTTTTAAATACAGTCGAACTCGGTTATAATGAACGCGACGGGACCAACTAAATTTGCTCCTTATAACCGGGACTCCTTACATCCGGGATTCACTTTTTTCAAAATTTTTTTTGACTGTATGATGTTATTTTCAAGAGCAGCTAAATAAACATCCTTATCTTTCCGGAGCGATGAAACTGTAAAAGATGATTGTGAAAACTTTTTACAGAATTTTTGACGCCCATAATTTCGACTTTTTCGCGAACCTAGAGACACTTTCGTTTGTCAGTGAACATGTTTCCGATAAAACAATTCACATTTAACTGATTAGGCTTTTAAATGCTAATACAGTAAACTGCATAAAATAAACTGTCACCATAAACATTTTGGAAACCCCCAATAATCGGAGTTATATAACCAATATTCTCGACCTTCAGTAAACTATTGCTTGCCTGCGCACGTGGGATTTTCGGACACAAGATTGTGGTACATCATAAAATGAACCTTAATTAAGTGCGAGCCGCTTTAAAAGCAAAGTGAAAAAGTTCATTGTTATGAGTATGTATTTGTCTTTTTTTCTGCAACCCAAGCAAATATGTTTGCAAAGTTTCTAAAATTTGCTCCGTATATCCAGGAATCGCGCTCCTCATAGCCGAGACCGATTGTATGGGAATATGCGCAAATCAAAATAAATTCACAGTTTTTCTCATTATAGCCGGGATCTCCTTACATCCGAGCTCGTTATAACCATGTTCGACTGTATATGTATAAATAAAAGTCATGCTTCTTGTTCTCACTGCACGCGCCTGCCAGTAAGTTACCAACACTTATGAAAAATGTATTAGCTTCAATAGAAGGCAGATAAAATTTAAAAAAACCTTGCAGGAATTGAAAATAGATTTTTTCAGTTTTTATCATTTTATTTGGCTTGTATTGAAACAAATGAATTTTTCATAATAGGTATAGGTTACTGTAAAGCTAGTTCAACGTTTTGTAAAAAATAAGTCAGAAATATTGAAAAAAATGCAAACTTTCATACAGTGAGTGATTGGTTAAGGCGGTACATTCACTGCGAATGCATATTTCGGCGTTTTTTACGAAAATGTGGGTTTTCATTATTCATTTATATCAGAATTTATATGGTAGATTGCAATTTTTTTAGGGCGATAACTTAGATAGAACCTTTGTTCTTATATAAAAGTAATAAACTGAACATTGTTTATAATAAATAAGAAAAATATAAGCATTAATCCACAGACCGCGGCAAAAAAAACGTTTTTAATGTTCCCGGGCGACGATTCGTTCGTTGAAAATTTGTATGTAAGCATACTATGTTTTTTATACATATAAAGTTTGCTTAATTATCTAGAATCCGTACGTAGGAAATTAAGAAATATTCAATATTACGAAAGATATAATTTTTGAAACATGCTTAAATATTTACGTTTTTTGGTCATTTTCAAACGTTGTTTATTCATATAAAAAGATGATTTTAAACGATATATTGTATCTATATTCGCACTTTGAGTCTTCATTCACTATTAAAAAGCTACATTTTTTATTAAAAATATGTTAATTATTATTTTAAAATAAAAATTCTAAAGTGTGAAATGTGTCAAGAAATAGCGCAGTTTTGAATCAGATGCCGCGTGCCGTGTGGAAGAGGCGGACGTTCCTCTGTAGTCCATACACTTTTTCATAAAAAAATCACTTTAAAACGTGTTTTTATGCCAAATTTGACATTAGTTCAAAATAATACCATGTTATATATTCGAAAGCAATCTATTCGTCGCAGATAATGAGTTTTTTTTTAACTAGTTTGATATTATTTTGCTTTTCTACTGATAAAATCACGTTGAACTTGCGTCAGATTTTCTGTCATATGAGTGTTTTGGTGACCTTGCAGACGGCGGTATATTCGCGAAGATGTCATTGTAATTTATAAAGTCAAGTAAGATATTAATTTACGACATAATTTTTAAAATATAGATTAATGGTTGTTTATTTTCTTTTTAATTCAATACATATTGTTGGAGTAGTTTTTTGTTTATTTTAGATAAAAAAATATTTGAATTAAGTTTAATTCACAGGTCTTTTGACATTTCAGTCGGAAGTCAAAATAATATCTAAATCTGCTTATGCGACATAAGTTTTAAATTAAAAAACAGTGATATAAGAAAAATTTTTGTTTACTATTTTTTTATAATACATAAATTATTGGAGAAATATAAATACGCTTTTGTAAATTCTAGACTTAAAACATTTAAAATTCTAATAATAGTGCGCGATCTTGACATGCGTTCCCACATATTTTATATGTCGGTACTCCGTATGGTTGTCTCATTTCCTCGCAACCTTTCTGTCTTGCATGACATGTAAATAAATACGCTCGTGCAAGGTTTATCTGATATGACGTTTGTTCATGTCTCGATCTCGTATTGAAGTAGCATGATCTATCGATGCATATCGCCGCTTTTGACAGCTTGTAAACTGTTTGTCTCGCCTTAACGAACATAGTCTGTTCCAATAGTATGTTCGCTATCCGAATTGTTCGTTAACCGATCATCGATTTACCATAGATTTTTATGGGAATTCGATTAATTTGTTCTGGAGACCCTAAAAATTAAATATAAAAAATTTGTAAGTGTAATTTCTTAGTAAGTTTATTTATTACAAAAATAAGTCTTGCATATCAATCAGTCTCTTTTTTCATGGCGTTAAAGTCGTATGTCCAACGTCAGTTGCTTTTCTCTCTTCAGGATTTTC